>APFE030476366.1:1343-25351 GCA_000404065.3 Pinus taeda | reverse complement strand
TTATGTATTAATAATAAGAGATATATATAAATATATAAATATTAATATTATTATTCCCAATATTTATTATTATATTAGTAGAAATCAGTTAAATTAGGTAAAAAATAAAATAGATTAATAGTTTATTTATTTATTTAAGTTCATAAAAATAATTATATATAAAACCCTTTAATCATAATATTAATTACTATCCTTCTGGACCAAAGATAAATTATGTAAAAAATTCATTCCTTATTTACTTCAGGTTAGTTTAAAATTAATTTTGTTACAATATTTAATTATATAAATATAACAACCATCAGAGTTCGCATATCATAATAATAGAATATTAATATATACTAATGTATAATACTACAACATAATGTATAGTACAAAATAAATAATACGAGCACACTAACAATATATACTAATATACATAATATAATCAATATAGCTATAACGAATAAATACCCTAAAGAATTAACCTAAACCTTAATAATACTTATATACCAATAAGAAATAAATAATGAAAATATATAATATATAAAAGTAATGCATAGAGGTAACAAAAAGTAACCATTATGCATTAATAATAGAGATAATATACCAATATATCATCACATTGCATAGTAATTAAACTATTAACTTATTAAATAAAATATATATGAACACATAATCCTAATAAATAGGAATTAAGGTAAATTAGGTAAAATTATTATTTAAATAAAATAAAACAAAATATAATATATAAAGTATTATAAAACAAAAATCAACCCCTATTTATTTAAGGGTTGCTTAAAATTAATTTTATTACAAAATCTAAGAATATAAATATAACTACAATCAATGGAGAAAAGTCAAAATCGGAGAAAGGAGTTCGTATATAGTAGAATATTAATATATACTAATGTATAATAATACAACATAATGTATAGTAAAAAATCAATAATAAGAACACACTATATATTAAAATCACTAATAATAATATATGTATACTACATAAGATCCTATTTCATACTAACCATATATACTAGTATACATAATGTAATCAATATATCTACATTACTTTAATATTTAATATTATATTTAAGGAATTAGGTGAATAAAAACCTTAAAGAATTAGCCTAAAACATTAATAATACTTATATGTATAATAAAATTACATAAAAATAATGCATAGAGGTAACAAAAAGTAACCATTATGAATTGATAACAAAAATATAAATATACAAGTCTAAATAATATGTCGTCACATTGCATAGTAATTAAACTATTAACTCATTAAATAAAATATATATGAACACATAATCCTAACTATTTATAATAAATAAGAATTAAGGTAAATTAGGTAAAATTACTATTTAAATAAAATAGTAAGGGTTGAAGCAAGCACCTCGTACTTGGTACACCAGGATAGACAATTACTTCACCAAGTTGGCTTCACAAAGAGTGAAGTGGATGTGAACCTGTACCACATTGTGGTGAAAGGTAAGATGTCGATCATCGTACTTTATGTTGATGATCTCATATTGATTGGTGATGATCAGTTGATCATGTCTTGCAAGGAGGACCTTGCAAGAGAATTCGAGATGAAAGACATGGGTCTTATGCATTACTTCCTTGGCATAGAAGTGTGGAAAAAGGATGGGGATTTGTTTGTGTCTCGGGGCAAGTGTGCCAATGAGATACTCAGGAGATTCCACATGGAGAAGTGCAAGCCCATGCAAACTCCTCTAGTAGGTAACTAGAGGAATGAGGTTGCTACTTCAAGAGAAGTGGTAGAGGCTACTGTGTACAGGCAGCTTGTGGGTTCACTGATGTACTGAACACACAACCAGATTTGTGCTATATGGTGAACCGGCTGAGTTAAGCGATGGTTCAGCCTACCAAGATGTTTTGGAAGGCAGAAAAGCATGTATTGAGATACCTTAGAGGCACATCTCAGTATGGATTATGGTACAGACGGACAGAGGGAGTGAAGCTACAGGGCTTCACTGATGTAGATTAGGCAGGGAGTCCATCAGATCGAAAGAGCACATCAGGAGGGATTTTCAACCTTGGGTCAGTAGTAGTTTCCTGGTACAATAGGAAACAAAGGTTGGTTGCACTTAGCTCGGTAGAGTCAGAATACATGGCTGCAAGTCAGGCAGCATGTGAGGCCATCTGGATGCGGAAAATCCTAGTTGGTTTGTTTGATTAGAGGATGGGTCCAACTGTGATCTATTGTGATAATCATAGTTGTATCAAACTCTCTAAGAATTCAGTATTTCATGATAGGTCCAATCACATCGACATTCGGTATCATCATCTCAAAGACTGTGTAGCAAGGAGGATCATGTTGTTGCAGTATATTTCGATAAAGGAGCAAGATGCTGACATTTTGACAAAGGCATTGTCAAAGTGTAAATTCGAGTTCCGTAGAGATAGGATCGGGGTGGCAAATAATCCATTTCTTGTTGAGAGGGAGTGTTGAAATATGGCAACAAGAATATTACAATTTAATTTGTCCTTGAATTATATTGTGAATTAAAATTGAATTTAGTCTTAACAGCTACTTGGAAATAATTAATTAATTTATTTTAAATTAGTTAGTTAGAGAAATTCAAGTTAGAAGTCTTTCTGAAGTCATGCAAGAGTTATCCCTTAAATTAAGGAGACAAGATTGAGTTATATTTGAGTTGTAATTAGTTAACTCAGTTTATTGAGTTAAGTCTAGTTAAATTAGTTCCAAACTGTTTGAGGAACTAATAGTGAGTTAATAGTCAGTTGATGCATGTATGCGCTCAACTAGTGCTACTCCAGTTAACTAAAGATTCCCTCATCAGAAACTCATGCACGTCTATTATGAGAATGACCCATTTGAGATTAATGTTCAAGGACAATTTACTATCAATTGCATGTGTTTTCTCATGGAGAAAACTCATGCATGAAGTCAAGTATTTAATCCTTGAGGATTGCGCAGTTTTGGAGGAGAAGTTTTCCACTTGGTAAGAGTAAATCACCCACAAGGAACAATGCAAGGAAATAGGAGCTTGGAGGGCAGAGAGGAAGGCTGGAGAGAAGCCAAGATTTCCTGTGAGCATCTGTGAGTATTGTACTAAGAGCTGGCTAGCTGTGAGAGCTAAGGCTTTGTATAGTTCCTATGTATTTCCACCTGTATTATAATACAATAGTGTGGGGTTTTTAGCTGAGGCTTTCCCCAAAGTATTTTCATGTGTATTGTGTGACTGATTCTTCTTATTTTGGTTATATTGTTCAACTCTACCTCTAATATTCTGCAAATTGATAGTAGAAGTAGGTTATAGTATTATGCTTTGATGTATATTGCATTATCGCGTCAACCTACCATCAGATTTTCTACAAGTATTTCTACTATAATAATCATGAAAGTGAGGAAGTAACAACTTCCAACAATCAACTATGTCCTCATAGGTCTACACAATTCTATATGCACTAGCTCAAGAGGTTTCTTTACTCTGTATGCAACTCCCTTTGAAAAACTTTCACAGTGTTGCTTTCCCCAAATGCAACACTCACAAGTACTAGCAGGTTCTTTGATGGGAGGTAATCCTCTGACCATCTGTTTCTGCTGCAACAATATTAAACCATAAAAGTGAAAGTGTCCAAATTGAAAGTTCCATAACCAATAATCATTAGAACATGCAACTGTAAAAGAACTGACCTGATCACTGTAATTCATAATTAGAGGAAATAGGTATTCCTCGTCATATATACCTTCGCTATCAATTTCTTTCTTGGGGGCTTGTCATATATAACACATTCTTGACCTTGAAAGATAACTTTGTATCCTTTCTATGTCAATTGACCAACACTTATCAAATTATGTTTGAAACTAGGAACATAATATACCTTTGAGATTGTCTTCAACTCCCCCTGCCTAGTTAGAATGTTGACCACTCCTTTGCCATCTACTTCCACAATCTTGTCAGTACCTAACTTTACCTTTGTTTTCACAGATTGATCAAAATTTGCAACCAAATTCTTGTTGCATGTCATGTGGTTACTGCAACCACTGTCTAACAGCCACACACTAGTAGAAGGTTCATGCATGGTATGGCAAGCTAGGGACATGGGTTAATACTCTCTTTAGTGACATTAGCTCTCTGGTTCCCTTGATCAGGTATCTTCTTCCTACAGTCACAAGCATAGTGACCAAATTTATTGCAATAATAACATCTCAGATTTGTCAACTCTTTGATTATTGTTAAAGCTTCTGTAGTTTCTTCCACTTTCATGATCATGCTCTTCTTGGCCATCTCTTTGACCACCATATCTTCCACCTCGTCCTCTGCCTCTCGATCTAATTCTGCCTCGACCTTTGTCTTTTGAAATAGAAACCTGACTTTGAAAGCAGTCTATAAAGTGGAATCCTTATTTCTTTCTATCCCTGCCTCATTCAATAGAAGTGATCCCATCAGCTCATCAACTATTAATGATGCCAAATCCTTGGCTTCTTCTATGGTTGCTACCACAACATCAAATTGGTAGACAAATGTCTAAGGACCTTTTCAACCATTATTTGATCTTTAATTTCTTCACCATAAATCTTTAACTGATTTATGACAGTTATGACCATTTCATGAAAGAATCAATGTCCTATGTCTCCTTAATCTGCAAACTTTCAAAATCTCTCCTAGTATTCTGCAACTTAACAATATTGACTTTGGTCATACCTTTATAGTTTTTCGCTAAAGTATCCCATGCTTCCATTGCTAAAGACGCGATCATAATCTTCTAGAACACTGCTCGGTCCACTCCCTGTTGGATAAGCGACAACGCTTGCACATTCTTCTTCTTGTCTTTCTTCCATTGTCCCCTCTCTGCATTATTGAGAGCTCATTCTTCTGCTTCATTCTTAGGTTCTGAAAACCTAAACTAGACATAATCCCAAACATCATGAGCCTGCAAAGTGGTTGCCATCTTAATGGCCCACACATCATAATATTTCCCTATGAATGGTGGGAATTGGGGTTGGAAATTTGAGAAAGCCATCTTTCTTCAAAATTTCTTCGAAAAACCCTAAATTTCTTCTTTTATAAGCTTATAAAGCTCCTTTATAAAAAATTATGTTCCCCTTTTATTTCTTGTAACATTAGTCTCATCCCAAACAAAATTTTATAAAAAGGCTCTTTAAAGCACCTTTATAAATAACCTTTTTATAAAACTTTTAAACAAACTAGCCCTTCTTGTTCAAAACCCTTTTATAATATAAAGGAAAAAATTAACTTTGAATAAAACTTTGAACTTTATGAAAACCTTTTGAAGTCTTATATGCAAACATTAAAAAAAACGTTATTAAAACTCGTATGTGACCTTTCAAACGAAAGTATTGACTTTCGACATACTATTTTCACATTTTCCAATTTGTCACTGGTTGTTTTTTTAATTCTTTATGGGCTTGTGCACTTTCTAAAGCATAAAACTTGTGCACATAACTCAAAATTTGATGCATTTGAAGGTTGGCGTAAATTGCACAATTTTTGTACTAACTAAGTGCAAAATTTGCACGTTTTTTAATAGCTTGACAAGTTTACAATGTAATTAAAAAAAAAAAGTCATCGAACTTCTTTTCTTGGCCCTCTTCTCACTGGCTCTACGAGCACCATGGATCTTGTGATCCTTCCTTAGCTCTGATACCAATTTGCTGGAAAGGCAGAGAAGTGAAAGCACAAATTCACCCAAAACACACGAGCTACGGCTCTTCTATTGATCACACAAAACTTGGTAATTAAAATGAACTCGGTGAAGGGTATTTAACCTTTTCCAACTAGTGACTTGCCTAAAATATCTTGACATGAAACCACACACTAAAATCCATCTATCACTTAACTCGACTTGACTCAACGTTTCAACGCTTAATATTCAACACTCAGTTAACTGACTCTAAATTTAGCCAACTCCTCATGCAAGAGTAATTAGCTTATTTTAATAGTTTGGGAACCATGGGTAACACGAAATATTTAGCAACATGACTGTGTATCCATACGTATGGCTCACATACCTCGCTGCCTCGGAGTTCATAGCTTATGTATTTCTTATTATCATACAACGTGTTACCTTCATCACTATTTTGAGAATCAATATAGGAAACACTTATAGGTGCCTTCCTCAGTAATTTGACTATGTTATCCCGATGACCTCTCTTATTAGGTTCTAAAATCGAATGTTGCGATGATTTATTGCTGCGCAAGAACAGGCTGAGACAAATCCAGCAAGGCTCATACAGAATGAAAAAATTACGAACCTTTGCCACAACTATTGACATTTTGTCATGGAGCATAAATAACGAAGAAGGAAAACCTTCAAACGGGATTCAGAACTGTTGGAAAATGTAGCTCCTACTTGTCTCAGTTGTGATTCTTACTAAGTAAAGGAGTTTGTTCCTAGTAGTTAGGATCTATTTCCTACATTGGTGTGTGGTTGAGATATTTTCTCAACCAACAGATTGTGCGTGCATGTATATATGTAATTACATTTGATTAATGAAACAATTGACATTATCAGATTTTATGATGGTATCGGAGCCCTGAGGGCTTGGCCCCTCATGGGCTTGGCCCGTTCTGGGCTGAGGAACCTTGGCCCATCATGGACTGAGGGAAATAAAGAGTTACGTTTTTTGTTTTTCACTTGTCCTTATTTGATTGTTTGGTTGATCTCTCAATGGCACAATGGAGGTGTGGTGGATCCATGTTGTGGAGTTTGTTGGGAGGCCAAGCGGTGGAGCAGTGGCGTGATAGTATATTTGCCTCTGAGAATGAGTTTGGAGCTGCTTAGTTGAGCCATCGGTGGAAACGATAAGTTGCACATTGCGGATTTTAAAGGTTGGTGGTGTGGTTTCACGTTGAGGGATTGTTGTAGTGAGGTTTGTTCAATGATAGAGATTGTAGTGTGAGCAATTGTTGTTAGCATGAAGGCGCAGAGGAGATCCCTCAACTGGGAAGCTAGAAGTCGAGTCTGGTAGAGCTGAAGTGTTGAGAAAGAATGTGGTGGTGCTGCACTGTGGTAAATCGGTTGCAAGTAGCCGGTGTGAAGCCTAGGAGAGTGGGTTGAGCAGTACAATTCTTGCTGGAGCTTGGAAGTCTAGTGTGGAGAGCGACAGTAGTTGACCGAAGAGACACCACCCCTGTGTGGGTCAATTGGCAGATCTGGTTTCAATGGCGAGATTCTGATCCAGTTTGGGGATTAAGACATGATCTGTTGGGAAGGAAGCATGGATTTGGAGTGAAGGATTCCTTTAGGTCGATTGGTGTAGTGTGGTTGAGCTAGAGGGCGAGTGAGAGCAACAGTGGTGCCTTGAGGCATTGTTTTAAGCAGTGAATATGTTGTGGTGTGGAGCTAGTTGTGTATGTCGAGCAGTTAGCGGTGAGATTGAAGGATCTGGGGTCATTGTCGAGCAGCAGTTCATGGCAACATTGAGTGGATAGGGTGGCTGCATGATTTCCTACTGTGTTTGGTGGCGATGAGCATATTTGAGGATCTGTGTGGTGGATGGTGTTATTCAGTTGACTGAAAGAGATGAATGGTGTGGTCTATGTGTTGGAGTTGCATGTTGGAGCTGCGTGTTGGAGCTGCGAGGTGAATGTTTATGAATTTGCTGTTAAATTTTTTATTTCCCAGATTGTCTCTTGTGGGACAAGGTGGAGAGTTAAGAACTGATGCCCACACCCCTCAAATTGGTTCCTGTACCTTTTATGCTTCATGAGATTCGAACCTCGGACCTTGAAATGCTTTTTCACTGGGAGCTAGTTCATTGTTCATTCCTGAAGCGAGGAAATTTTGAATCTGGAATAGTCTATAGCAGCCCGACAGCATCAGAGTTCTTCCTTAGTTGGAACGTCATGGGAAGGAGAAAGGTGAACCAAATGTTGGTGAAACTACTACTTCAGTTTTGGATTTCAATAGATCTATGATCTTTGTTAAAATTTGAGCAGATTCAGCCATGAAAACATGGATTCTTATAGTTGTAGTCCTCCTTGTGGTGGGCGGTAGTGCTATTGTGTTGGTGACAAGAGATTTCTCAATTGTTGGGTACAATCTGAATGATCTGGACTTAGATGATAAAGTCTGGAAAATGTATGAGTCATGGTCGATCAAGTACAAAAAGGTAGACAATTCACTGGATGAGAAACACAAATGATCGTGGTTCTCTGGCTAACAACCCGTCTTGATGCCTCCAGTTACACCATTCATATAGTTTAGTGTCCTTGTTGCTTGGTGGTGGTCTTGTACTTGGTCTTAGAATTTGTAAAGTATATTGAAGATTCTATTGCAAAAAAGGTTAGAAATTTCCTTTGGACTCTGCACACCTACATCAAGGCAACATGGACTGTGATAGCTTTCCATTTCTAAGACGTTATGTTCAAAAGCCTGTCGTCAGTACCCGTGGAGGTCTTTGATGGTGTGTATAGTGTTCTTCATTTGTGAGTCATGGCTGGAAGAGAGTCTTAATAATGGGTAGGATATTGGATAAATACAAGCCATGGGAATAATCTAGCACTAAAGAATTATCTAACGATGTACATATTTTGATACAGCCCTATGGGGTCCCGTGCATGGTGGAAATTTTCCACTTTTCTAGCCTTTATACGAGATGAGATTTTTCATAACTTGATATAGTTTGAATTGTCATTGAGCCCTTTGATTTTGTCCATGGTATGCAACATTGTTCTTAATCTATGTCATCATCTGTATACGAAGTTGAAACTGCAACTGGAAGCTTTCTTTAGTTGTGTTATAATCATGCTTGCACAAAGCAAGTATGGGGCTTGTTATTAGCAATAGGAAGTAGCAATGGAAGCATTGGTAGACTTCTGTAGAAAACCAACATTTATGCCTGAGATGTATGCCAGTTTGGATTGTGATATTATTGTGCTAACATATTTGAGGAGTTTGGGAACCTACTCTCACGTAGTGCATTTCCTATAAATTGTCCCTTGTACGCGATGCACATTTTGGCATTGGATGGGCTGGTTGCAGTCATTCACAACATGGCAGATAGGGTCAACAATAGTCACCGTTGCAGTAACTTGGATCAAGGCACACTGTAGAACGTACGGTGTATGTGTGGAATTGCTTATTGAAAAACTCAATTATTGTTCATGAGTTCATGAAGTATTTTTTTGGAATTTAAATTGATATACATATTGAGATTAGACACCTCAATATAAAGTTATTTTGTAAGAATTGGCTATTCTAACAAATGATAGGTTCATGGAGTTCCAATATTTAATTGATAAAGACAAAGATGTATAGGATGTGATCAAAAGATAAAGTGCATGAAAAACATCAGAGATTGGAGGATGATGGACAATTTAGTTTGTGTGAGTTTGAGTGCATTGTGGAATAGACTCATGATGATTATAATATATCGCACATCTTAATTTTAAGCAAGTCTAGGATGTTTTCTGGTGATCTTTTGTAATGTATGTACCTGGTAACTCCAAAAGTTGGAGTGTGTAATGTAAGCCTGATGAGGAATGTGTATCCCCATACAGTTTGTGGTAATCTTGAAACCACTTTGTAATTGCAGGTTTGTGGTCTGCCGGAAACCCCTTTATATTTGTAGTGTCGATTTGTGGTAAGCCAGAAACCACATGTGAGAGTGAAGTGGACAAGGATTCTTGTAGGCATGGTTTAGGGTACGCCGACAAAAGCCTTGGCCTAGAGTGGCTGGAGTGCCTTAGTGGCAGATTTGTAGCCCGAAGTGGTTGGAGAGCCTTCGTGGCTGAATTGAGTGCCTTGGTGCGATCGTTGAGCCTTCGTGGCTATGTTGAGCCTTGGTGGCTGAGTTGAGCAGTGGTGGCTAAGAGCCCATGGTGGCATGGTTGAGGGTGATCCAACAAAACCCAATGCATGGTTATGGGTAATCCTACAAAACCCAGGTTAACAATGATGGAGGGGGGTTTATAGGTATAGGTACATGTATGCAGCTATAATGGTTGACAGAACCATGTACGCGAAGGACATCTTACAAGACTAGCAGTTGCAGTGATTGGCACCCATGCATTCCGATAGATGATTGTTCCTTTATATGGACGTTGACATATTATTTTTTTATGTTTGACCACAACTAGGTTTTACAGATTGATTTTCAGACAAGTAGTCATTAAGGAGGAGTGTGGGAAAATGTAACTCCTACTTGTCTTAGTTGTGATTCTTACTAAGTAAAGGAGTCTATTCCTAGTAGTTAGGATCTATTTCCTACATTGGTGTGCGGTTGAGATATTCTCTCAACCAACAAATTGTGTGTGCATGTATATATGTAATTACATTTGATTAATGAAAGGATTGACATTATCAGATTTTATCAAGAATGAGCATTCAAACAACTCGCTTCTACTGAGAAAACGAAACCTGCAACTTTCTATCTGACCAGGGGCTGAGCATGTTTCCATCCATGTGTTGAGGATCGGTTTTGTGCGAATCAAGTTCCTTGGCTGTGACTTCGTAGTCACTACGCAGAGCGAGGGTGCCCCCCAAGATGTGGCTAGTAACAGTGATTTAGTCATGTCTTCTCCTTTCTATGTATACCTTTTCATTAGGCGACAAAATTCATTTAAAAGACATAGATCACGCTCAACACAGAAAATACGCAAAACAAATACTGACACACATTAATATCTAACCTATGATTAATGTGTAACCTATAACTAATCAATCCTCATATATTTTTTTTTCATCTCCCTAGGCTTTTCCATGAGGGAGTCAAGTCCATATGGGTTTTGATACCAAATTAGAAATTAGAGGAACAAACATAGTGCACAAAATCATTCAAACTACTTCGTATATTACTCACACAGAACCAAAATACAAGCACATAGTGCTCATGAGATCTAAATAAATTCCAAACAAAAAAAATCGTTAAGAAAAAATTTCAACAAACCAAACTTACCTATTATTAATGTAAAAAGTTATTTCCAAATTATAATATCTTTTATAAAATTAATACTTAAATCATTATATAATCTATGTATGTTTCTTTAAAAATTATAATACAACTTTAAAATTCAATTTATATATTATTATTAAAATTTATTTATAATATTTTCATAATATACCATTCTCATAAAGCAATATACCATTTTTAATAGAAAATTATAATAAAAAATAATTAATTTAAATTTAAAATTGAAAATAAAATAAAAATAGTAATTATATATTTATATATAAAACTTGAAACTTCATGATTTTTGCTACATTGTCATTTTGATATTATCATGATTAGAGTTGTGAGATACAATTTTACTGGAAAATAAACCATGATAAATTTATGATTTTACGGAAAATAAACCATGATAAATTTATGATTTCCCTAAATGTTTTAGTAACTGATACTGTGGATTGCAATTACACAAAAATGTGGATAATCATAAGGATGTTGGTCCGAGCAAAATACCGTTACCCGACCCATTTCCCAAGGGATTTCAGTCTGGAAGTATTGCAATTAGCCAAACAGATTTACATATTTTAACACCTGGAGTGGCTGCCTCAACTAATTTGCTTCCGTGACCAGGAATAGAATTAGCAATCCACCGGACTGGTTAGCTCATGTTCTGTGCTGCTAAATGCATTTAAAGAAGAGGAGGAAAAGGCCACAAATTGAGTAATATATTCAAAACGAGTGTGTTACAAGCATTCCGCAAAACAAGAGATGAATCCATGTACAAAATTAAATTATGATTCTCTCCTGCGTACTCTGCTTTGGCCTCCGCGATCTTTAGCCGCTAAAATTCGGATTCTTTTTGCTGCTCCAACAAAATCTCTGGTTCAATAAAATTCGAAAAACGAACATAAAAAAAGCAAATCAGCCATGGAAACTTAGCTTGAATGATAGCGAACAGAAAAGACAAATATCCTTTTATCTGAAATAAAGAAAATGAAAACAAGTGCAAACCTACTTCCAGGAAAGGTCTCCCGTCAGAAGCAAGTCGCCTTCATTATCTTCATATGCAATCAAATAGCCTGGAATCGCGTTTGAGAGATTGCAATAATTTTTTGTCTCAATTAGATCAGCTTCCTCAATGCTTCCTACAAACATTCCTCTGAGAGCCTGCGCAAAGCTTTCATAACACGAATGTTCTTCAAGGAAAATCGTCTGGCAAATTGAATGGCCTTCCATGACCACAGTCACAGGCGGAGCAGCATCGGAATATGCCAAAGGCTGTTGGTGAACTGTCGGAATATGTTTGGTATGGTTTTCTGGCTCCCTAAATAATCTGCCGACGGGAAACTGAGGGACCTCTGAAGATGATAGAGCTCTGGGAAGAGGAGGAGCTGGGGTTCCATTCAGTGGGTTCTGATAGGGCGATATAACGGTGCCAGCGCTGTCTAAGCTGTATGGACGTTGTGTATTTCTCTGCTGCTGAGGAGGTTCCTTCTTCGATTGCCTGAACATCGGTCCTGAAAAATTAGCACCACTTCCGGACGACATAGTCTCTATGGAATTGGACTGGAAAGGATGTCGGGAAATTCCCGTCAGATTATTGGAACCTAATTGCCAAAGACGATTAGGATAATTATTTTCCAAGAATGCAAAAGAAGGCGGAGGGTTTGGTCCGAGGCTTCTTGCATGGAAAGTTGTAGTGGCGTTTTTTTTGTTTGGCCTCAAAGAAGGCGGGCGATTTGATCCGCGGCTTCTTGCGGAGAAAGTTGTTGTGGCGTTTTCGTTTGGCCACAAAGAAGACGGGGGATTTGATCCCAGGCTTCTTGCATAGAAACGTGTAGTGGAGTTTTCGTTCGGCGGAGAATTTAGAGTTCCTTTTTGGGAAACAACACCTATGTGTTCAGTCTCCGGACCTTCCTTGTCAACATAGATTTAATTAAGATTACCTGTGCTGCTGCCCTTCCTCGGCAACGACTGTAGTGCTTGGCTGGTTGAATTGAAGAAGAATCTTCTCGCCCGTCGCGGCCGGCCATGATTGCGTGCTGCTGACTCCGAGAATCGATTTCTTCTATAGGCCGCTCATGACTTCTTGTGTTGGACGTAACTTGTCATCCAACACGCTCGGGGAACTCCGTCATCAATGGAATTGCTGTTGCTGTTTCTTTTGATTGGGAAGGAATATACATATCTTTCTTTTCCTCGGCTGCGAACCTGCAAAGAACAGACGATATTATCAACCATGGCAGAAAGGGGAAAAGGGACATCAACAGTGTTCCTTACATGTGAATCTTGAAACAACATCAACTTTAAATTAAAAGATGTTTGGGTGCTTGCAATGAAACAGCACAACTGTATCTTCAATGCAGACTGTCCAACAGCTCACCAGAAAATGAGGTAGAGAGTGAAGAAAATGAGGTGGCGTGGCGTGGCGTATCCACCATAACTTTAATTAATGTCTTTTTCATCGCTCTCCACCAGAAATTTCCGTAAATATTAATTCCGTAAGTAAAGAGGGGGAATGTCAGTGACGCAAATATTAATTACAACATTTTTCTCGCTCACTTGAATGGTAGATTATTATAATTCAACAGATAAAGATGGAAATTCAGCCAATAATGTTTAATATTTTACTAGATTATTATCATTCAAGAAATAAGATGAAATTCAGCAAATTAATCATGGTATAATGTTTAATATTTTACACCATACTTTTTTATAATTTAAAATGAGAAACATTCAAAACTACCATACATATCAGCGATGTATACTTTCTCTAATTCAAAGGGTAATATAAAAACTCTATTTATAACTCATCAACTATGTCGTATTTGGGTTGGCACATTTTCTCGACCATTTCTTTTTTTTTTATTCAAATCTATCATAAATGTCACCTATGCATACCTTTTCTAATTCAAAGATTAATATAACAACTTTATTTATAACTCATTAATTTTTCTAATTCAAAGATTAATATAATAATTTTATTGTTCTAATTCAAAGATTAATATAACAACTTTATTTATAACTCATTAATTTTTCTAATTCAAAGATTAATATAATAATTTTATTGATAACTTATCAACTATGTTGTATTTGACTTGGCATGTTTTTTTAAGAATCATATAAACTTTAAAAAGACACTAGTCTATATATATTCATCTTAAAGAGCTTATCTAAGTCTCCCACAAGTGTTATTTGATTGCTATATAACTTCTTATTTTGGTGGCCCTTCTTGCCCTCAATTCTCAAACAATAGTGCAACTTTCATGCCAAACTCATATAACAATTGGTTCCTTAACCATCTTCTTACAACCACTAATTAAAATAATAGCATACATGACTAGAATAATGTAGTTATTACCTTCTTCATTAAAGTAAACACAATGGTCTACTATGCTTCTTATGAACTTGTTGTAATTGCTACAATAACCCTCCTCAATATCTCCTAGCGCCTTAAGCCTAGAGGAATTGAGGGACCCACCTAGTCAAGTCAACATATGAATTATCTTGCAAACCATGGTTAAATCTTGTAAGTGTGACCAACCTATGATGACTTGAGATAGTGGAGGTAGATCTTATTCTGAGCCTTGATGATCCATCCAATATGAAGGAGGCTATCTAATCCTAATATACTAGCTCATATAAGTTTGCAACACTTCAACACCTCAAGGTAACTCTTAGAGATACGTTTCCACTTGAGTTTTCTTGTAATGTTGAACCTCTCTAAGTTTGTGTAGAGCTCCCTTAACAAAGTTACCAATTTAATGAGAATTGTACAAAGTTCTCATTTTTTTAGAGGTTGCAAAAAATCATCTAATTTTCAAAAGTTGATTCATAATCAACCTTTTTTGTTTTGGAGCATATTTTTGACACTTTAAATTTTCTTATGTATCAAGTATGAACATTTTTTTTAAATGTTAGTGATTTTGGTGTTCATTTCAAAAAGTGTTGAAGCAACATCAACCACTTTTTCTGGGGGCTTATTTTTGACACTTTAAATTTTCTAATGTATTAAGTATGGATAAAAAAAACTTGTAAGTCAAATACTTCCACTAATTTAGAAACAGATTACATCGTGGAGACATATTCTTTAGAAAAACTAAGGCCTCACTCCGACCAGATTTTTTGGCCATTAAGTACAAACAAAAAATCTAGGATAACAACATAACAAAACTATGCACCCACATACTAATGGCCAAAAGGCCCAAAAATGTGAAAAAAATAGAATATTTCCTATCCTCCTCATCACCCTGGAACATTATTAGTATCTTGAGTTGTATTACCACCCTCACTAGGGCCAAGGAAAGCGTTGTGAACATGAGACTCCATATGTGCCATGTATCCCTCAAAGTTGTCCATCATGTCTTGAAGCCTCTTCTCACCACTACGTAGGGACTCCTCGCAGTCAATAATATGCCACTAGTTATAATGAATATCATTAAGGAAACTGATGACTTCATTTTAGTCATCATGGTTCTGTTGAGACTGTTGGTTAATCACTGCTTGAACTACCTGAATTTGAGCTTCCAAGGAATCGAATAGGGGTGGCAAATCCACTCGCCGAAGGGAGCCACCAAACTTCTATTCCACATCATGTTCGTCTATGCATTGAATTGTTGGAGGTTGGTTTCCCTAACCCCTCTGAGCCCCACCTCGTCGCAGTCTTCCCCATTGACGCAACATGGGGAGACCTCACAGAAGACTTTGCAGCTGTAAGAAAATAAAATGGCACCCCATGACCCATTCCACACTCTAGGCTTGCAAGACAACACCCTTCCTAGGTTGGAAATATCATGTCGTCCTAAACGACTCAATAGGACAACCCAATGAAAAAATACCAACCTAACACGTAGATTGAATGTAACGCAGAGCAATATAGTCGGCATCATAAAAATCCAAGAACCTAAAATTGCCACATCGACCCCTCTAACACCAAATCACACGACAAATATGAAAACTTTAGAATGGGTGCTAGAAAATCAGAATTGCAGAAATATTTTCTTTATATAGATCATTACTTGTGATTCTTTTATCTTCATGTTCTTTTATCTTTTAGTTCATCAGGCAATTACCAAAACAATAGCACAAAGATCATAGACACTAAATATAGGTGGTCAACAGGGGAAAAACCCATATCTAGGGGAAAATCCAATCAACATCTATTCCTTAATACTTCCTGAGATAATCCAAGACTCTTGACCTAGATACACACTTCCTCCACACCAAGTCAACCCTTTCTTCCTTCTTGTAGATGATAACCCTTCAATAGCAACTTCGACCTAGCAACAACAACTTCGACCCAACAACTGGCAGCAACAAAAACAACAACAATTTCGACCTGATAAGAAAGATTCCGATCTCCTAGAGGAATCCACACGAGAGAGAGAGATAGAGAGCCCAAAATTTTGATTTTCTCTTTTTCTCACTCTTTCTCCAAATTCGCACTCCTTTAGCCTTCCTTTCCTACTTCACACTTTTCCATCTCTTTCTTCTAGATATCGAACTTGTGTGAGAGAGAATGAATGCTCCAAATGAATTCAAACTGCTCCAATATATAGGCTTCTGGTGTGGTTAATTACCAAATTTGAGGACGACTTGAAATCCTTGACGCTGACTTGGTGTGGAGGTGAAAAATAACTTATTTGACTCAATATTAATTTTTTTCACATGATTCCAAATCCTAAGAAGGGTCTCTTTAAATGAACAATAACTCTAATCACTTAGAATAAATCCTAGAAGTCCTCAATGGGGATTTTGACCTAAAACATGACAACCCAAGCATCAAACCCATGCTTTAATAAGTTATAATAATAATAATAATAATATTTTTTTTCATAAGTACATTTAATTGTGACTCAAATACAATTATGAAGATTGAACCTAGTTACATTCTTCAACGCTCCCTCTTAACTAGGGAGGTATTCATAAGTACATGGAACATCTCAAAACATATGAAATATGAAGAGTTTAAGCACATCAATGCCATGGACTAGATTTCTGACTAGGGAAATCTATAGGTCAGAAATCTATCCAAGGTCCTCCAACAATTTAAGCACTTACGGTGGCACATACTAGATTTCTTACCAGGGAAATCTATCAAGGTGAGACTAAGATGGACTAAAGCTTTTAGCCTCTCTAGGTACCATCAGGCTTACTTGCTAACCATCAACCCAGGGATCTAGGTGTGCATCTGAGGTCAAAACTCTATGACCAATGACACCCTCCCTACTTCGGGATCCATATATCAACACAAAATGTCGGTCAGATATCCTCCCAAGAAATGTGTATTACACACAAAGCCTCAACATATCAAATATCTACCAGTCAAACAGATCAATAACATCAAGCATGCTTCCAAAACTACAAGAGATTTATTTGTACAATAATAACCCCAATCAGTAACAAACTTTCAAATAGATAAATAAAATCAAACCTTTAGGGTTTCCTGACATCTTGATGTTGACTTATAATTCATCATAGTAGGACTTCTAGGATTTTCAAACAAATCTTAACAAAGTTTTTCCTTGATCATTCAGCCTCCTTTCCTACTTCACATGCAACAACCAAAACCAACTTTTCTTCTTTCAGTAACACTTTAAATGCATTCTCCAATTTCTTCTTTCAAGGTATCCATCATGATTGTGATATGCCATCCCTCTTAACTAGGGTGTAGATTTTTTACTTGTAGATTCAACAACTTATGTGATATGCTAAAACATAAGACAAGAATCTACTCAACTCATCAATAGAAACCAAAATTGATTGATGAAACCACTAAGCAGAAAAGGAATAATTTCAATCACACATAACACAATATTTTTCTAGGGAAAGCAACTGCTCAAAACCCTGACTATCTATATTGCGTTAACCAAAAGATCTGAGAATAAAATACAATGCTTGTTAAACCTAGACAATTCATGCACAAGTACAATCTATCTCTCTACTTCACAAACCAGATCAAGCTAGCACTTAGCCAAATCTGATGCTTTCCAAGCCCCTGCTTCCTTGCACAATTTTTGAGAGAACTAGCCCATATGTAATTGGGAAAACCCCTCAACGCAATTGTACAATCCATCATAGGCCTTCTACTAATTGCATGGACCATCTGTACAACTCACAAAATTATACAACTGATAGTCCAATGTCCCTGGATTCTAATATCAACTAGGTTTTCCTCTAAACTAACATGCATGAGTAATTTATGAGTGAATCTCCATTTAACTAGTGGAGCAATGAAGTTGCACTAAAGTTGATCCCCACTACCAGACCTCCTACTAGTTCCTCCAATTGATTGAACTAGTTTAATTGACTTTAAATCAATTAGACCAAGTTAATTAATTACAACTCAAAAGAAATCAACCTGGATCCCTAAAGTTTAGGATTCACTCTACATGACTTTAGATAGACTTCCAAATCGAATTTACTGAGCCAACAAAATAAAATTAAGTTAGTTAACTATTAAAAGTTTCTATGAGAATAGAATTTCGATTTAATTCCTAATTTAATTCAAAGATAAATTAAATTAGGATTTCTTGTTGCTATTTTTAACACTCCCTCTCAAGAAGGAAGGAATTATATGCTACCTTGATCATGCCACTGTGAAACTTGAATTTACATCTTGACAATGCCTTTGTCGAAATATCTGCATATTTCTCCTCTATGGGAATGTACTCCAACAACATTATTATCCTCTACACACAGTCTCGAAGATGGTGATACCGGATATCAATATGCTTGGACTGATCATGAAAAACTGGATTCTCAGAAAGTTTGATACAACTCTGGTTGTCACAGTAAGTCATTGTTGGATCCATCTCTTAACCAAACAAACCAACAAGAATCTTCCTCATCTAGATAGCCTCACAAGTTGATTAACTAGTAGCCATGTATTTTTCCTCTGCTGAACTGAGTGCAACTTATCTCTATTTCTTGTTGTACCAAGAAACAGTTGTTGACCTAATACTGAAGATTCCACTTGATGTTCTCTTCCTGTCGGATGGAATCCCTACCCAATCTGCATCGTTGAAGCCTTGAATCTTCACTCCCTCTATTTGTTTGTACCAAATACCAAATTGAGTGGTGCCTCTGAGATATATCAACACATGTTTGGTTGCATTCCAATATAGTTTGGTTAGCTTAACCATAGCTTTACTAAGTTGGTTAACTGCATAACACATGTCCGGTTGTGTGTTCACCAAATACATGAGTGAAACCACAAGCTATCTATAAATAGTAGCCTCCACTACTTCACCAAAAGTAGCATCCTCCTTCCTCCAGTTACCAGCTAGAGAAGTCTCCATGGGTTTACTGCTCTCCATGTGGAACTTCTTTAGTATCTCGTTGGCATACTTTCCCTGAAAGACAAACAGTTCCTCATCTCATTTCCATACTTCCATCCCCAAAAAGTAGTGCATGAGCCCCAAGTCCTTCATTTCAAACTCTCTTGTAAGATCCTCTTTGCAAGACTTCATCATCTTATCATCACCTATTAGAATAAAATCGTTGACATATAAAAAAAAAAAAAAAATTAATTTACCTTCAACCACAATATGGTAAAGGTTTGCATCTACTTCACTTTTGGTGAAGCCCAACTCGGTGAAATAGATACCGATCTTGGTGTACCAAGCACAAGGTTCTTGCTTTAGTCCATTTAACGCTCACTTGAGTCTGCACACATGTGACTCTCTATTGTAGGTCTCAAATCCTCCAAGCTGCTCAATATACACCTTTTCCTCAATCATGTTTTTGAGGAATGTTTTCTTTACATCCATTTGGTGTATCTTCCATCCCATCTACACTAATAGTGTTAGAATGGATCTAATTGATGAGTACCTTGCTACAGGAGAAAAATTCTTATCGTAATCAGTCCCCTCCACCTGAGAGAACCCTTTGGCCACAAACCTAGCCTTGTGTTTCTCCACAACCATAAACTACTTGTTTTACCTTGTAAATCCATCTGGAACTCACCACTGACTTGTTTGTCAGTCTTGGGACCACTTCCCAAAAAATGTTACTGATAATGGAGTCATACTCCTCAACCATGGCATCAACCCAAATGGGTTGTTGTACTACTTCCTCAAAAGAGGATGGATCAATCTCTACACTCCCGCTCATCATATCTATGTAGTCAGTGTACCTCTCTTGTGACCTCCTCTGCCTACACTGTGATGTGGGTGCTCCCACATTCTCACTATCATCATGCAATAACCTTTCATTCTCTCTGGTGTGCTTTCTCCCATCTATGGAATGCTTTTCATGAGTGGGTGTTTCCACTCCTTACTCCTCTACATGTGGCTTCTCCACATCATCCTGAGGTTCCTCCTTTAGAGCTAAAGGCTCCTCATTCGCATGTATATGAATCTCCCTCTCCAGGGAATATCTCATGGCCTTCTCTTCATCGAATTTTACATCTGTATGAACCACTTTCATACTATTGGTTGGTAGGTACACCCGATAGTTGTGAGGTGTAGAAATGTACCCCACAAATATGCCCAAATCTATTGTTGGATCTAGCTTTTTTCATGCATCTTTGGTAACATGGAATTATATTGATGAACCAAATATCCTAAAGTGTGCCACATCTGGTTTCTTCCCTGAAAAATCCTCTTTTGGACTCATCCAGAGAATTTGATGAGTGCTTCTGTTCTACAAATAAATAGTTGTGTTGCATGCTTTAGCCCACAAGTGTAATGGTAGGCCCTGATCATGCAACATCACCTATGCCACTCCCACAATAATCATGTTATTCCTTTCTGCCACCCCATTCTATTGGGGGCTATGAGGTATTATCAATTCCCATCGAATGCCTTCTGATGCACATAAGTTTTTGAACTCATTTGACACATACTCTCAACCATTATCTCTTTTCAGAGCTTTAAGTTTCCTACCATTATCTTTCTCTACAAGTGATTTAAATTCACAAAACTTTTTAAACGTCTGCTCTTTCTTCTGCATGAAGAAAATCCAACACTTACGAGAAAAATCATCAACAAATAGAACATAATACATGTGCTTGGTTGTGGAGGCTGTTGAGAATATTCCACACACATCTGAGTAAACTTGATCAAGGATCACTTGTTCTCGACTATCTTTGTCATGAAAGGAAGCATTTGTGTACTTCCCTAGTGTACACCCTTTGCATGTGCCTCTCTACTCTAGTGTACCCTTGGGAAGCCTTGTATAAATTTAGTGAAATATCTTCAAAGTGTGATGATGCAAGTGACCCAATCTCCAGTGCCACAATTCACCGATGTCTTGGCTTTGCACCTTCTCTACTTTAGTGCTCAAAGCAGTGCAGTCTTCTACCTTCAATTTGTAGATGTTCTTCACTCGAACCCCTATCATCTTCACCTATCCAGTGGTTATGTGATGAATGAACGACATTCCCTTACTAAATATCACATCATAGCCTCTATCCTCCAAAATGGAAATAGGAACCAGGTTCTTCTTCAAACCCAGAACATACATAACATCTCACAAAGTGAGGGGAGAGCTAGACTCCCTCTTAAATTTAACTGTACTGATCCTAGTTGCACTATACCTCCAATCACCGCCCATCTCGATATGCATCTGGAGATCCTTGTCCTCCAAGTTACTAAACAGATCTTTGTTACTGGTCATATGGAATGAATCTCCACTATCCAGGTACCACACACTACCCATCAATGATGAAACCATAGAAGCAATGAGGGTAAAATCTAGTTCAAACTGTGAAGCAAGAGATTCACCTGTTGCTCTTCTTGAGGGATTCTTACCAGCCTTCTTGTGTGGACACTTTATGGTAAAGTGTCCTAGCTCGTGACAGTGAAACCACTTGATTTTTGACATGTCCTTGTTCTTGTTGCCTTGACAAGAATCATATTTGGAATGGGATGAGTTCCCCTTCCCTTTCTTTGCATTACCCACTAAGGCACAATTCTCCTCATTATCATGCTTTGATGAGGATCTGTCTCTGGTGTTCCATTGAATCTCTTCCTATACCAAGTCAGATCACAATCACTTCACTTTGATAGATTCTCCCTCCCATTAACTAAGTCCTGGTAACTGTGCCATCTCTTGGGAGGTCCTAGAAGTGTTAGGCTAACCAGATCGTCTTTAGCAATAGTAATCCTAACACTTCCAAGCTCATCTCGACATTGGGTGAACTTGGTCAAGTACTTCGGAATAGAGTCGCCTTCTCCATCTTGATCTTTCTGATTTTGTCCTTCAGTGTCAGCTTCTTGTGGTCATTGTTATTTTTAAATAGGTCTGTCAATTCCTTCCACATTGAAAATGGAGTTTCCTTACTGTGGAGATTCGAGACAATATTATCTCGAACTCCTTCTAGGATAATCCTTCTCGTTTTGTCGCACACTTTCTCCATTCAGTCAAATCTTTAGCATCAGATGCTCGAGGCTTTAAAATATCACGATCTATGAATTCTTCAGCTCGCTGTCTTCCAACACTTCCTCCATCCTGTCCTTCCAAGATATGTAATTCGAGCTACCCTCCAGGGCACACTCAAGTTTCAAATTGTAGAATGACATACTGCTGACTCTGAAGTGTGAACCTGCAAATTCAATTTCACCTACACAACAAACTTGAATTCTCCCCTTCTATAATGTATTTAGATCTGATGCCATGTAGATATTTTACTTGTAGATTCAAAAAATTATGTGATATGCTAAAACATAAGACAATAATCTACTCTACTCATCAGCGGAAACCAAAATTGATTGATGAAAACACTAAGCAGAAAAGGAATAATTTCAATCACACATAACACAATATTTTTCTAGGGAAAGTGTCTGCTAAAAATATCGACTATATATATTGCATTAACCAAAATATCTAAGAAGAAAATATAATGCTTGTTCAAACTGAACAATTCCTACACAAATATAATCTATCTCTCTGCTTCACAAACTAGCTCAAGCCAACACTTAGCTAAATCTGCTTCCTTCCAATCTCCTACTTCCTTGCGCAATTCCTAAGAGAATTAGCCCATATTTAATTGGGAAATCCCTCACTGCAACTATGCAATCCATCATAGGCCTTCTACTGATTTCATGCACCATCTGTACAACTTGGAAAATTATGCAACTGATAGTACATTGTCCCCGAACTATAATTCTCAATTGGTCATTCCTCTGAACTGACATGCATGAGTTATTTATGGGTGAATCTTCAGTTAATTGGTGAAGCAGTAAGTTGCATTGAATTTTATCCCCACTACTATAACTTCTACTAGTTCCTCCAATTTGAACTAGTTTAACTAACCTTAACTCAATTAGACTAAGTTAATTAATAACAACTCAAAAGAACGCAACCTGTACCCCTAAAATATTGGACCCCTAAAATTTAGGAATCATTATACATGACTCTAGATACACTTCCAACTCGTATTTATTGAGCTAACTATGTCAAATTAACTTAGTTAACTATTACAAGTTGCTATGAGAATATAATTTCGATTTAATTCCTAATTTAATTCAAGGACAAATTAAATTAGGATTTCTTGTTGCTATTTTTAACATAGGGAGATTTCTTTCATCCAGGCTCCCTCTTAACATAGGGATCTCAACTTCTGTTTGTAAGATTGAAGAATCTTTCATGGCTTCTATCCTTCTTACCAGAGTCATCATGACCACCATCATTCATATAACTTTCTTCATCATGCTTATCATATCAACTTTAATTATGAGCATCATTACCATCTTGAAGGTTATGTACCTGCACAACTTAGATAGAAGGTACAACCAAATCTATAGAAGCATGAAGTTAACCACATCATACAATAATGGAAGCAATGGACTTTATACAACAAGTTAGGTTCACAACAAGAAACACATACTTTTTATACTTCAACTATATGCTAGGGTTTTGTCATAAACCCTAGATTTAATCATCAAGACTTTGAGCACATCAATCAAGATAATAACCTTCATTATATGTAGGGCTTCAATATTTCTTCTAGATGTATGACATACCATATTACAATATATTGCGAACCCTAGAAGCATTTTATGTTGAGATTGCAACAAGATGATGGAGCTTAGTGAAAAGAGTCGCCTTCACTAAGTGGGCTCGCAGGCTATTTTTGGCGCAAGTATATTTTTAGACTATGTCTATTTTTAGACATATGGAT
>APFE030476364.1:50838-69929 GCA_000404065.3 Pinus taeda | reverse complement strand
AAAAATACTAACACAAATTTTCTAAGGAAGGGTTTGAAAATGGAATTCATCAAACCTTGAAATGTAGAAGGTGCATTAGTAAGGCCAAAAGGCATGACCAAAAATTCATAATGACCCTCATGAGTTCTAAATGCTGTTTTTGGAATGTCTTCAATGTTCATTCCGATTTGATGATATCTTGAACAAAGATCCAACTTGGTGAAGTAAATTGATCCATGCAATTCATCCAGTGATTCATCAATGATAGGAATGAGAAACTTATCTTTAATAGTGAGCTTGTTGAGCTCCCTATAATCTGGACACATGCACCATGATCCATCGTTCTTGTGCACCAATACTACTAGAGCAGAGAAAGAACTTTGACTAGGTTGAATTATACCAGCCTCTAGTATTTTTGCAACCATACTTTCAATTTCACTCTTTTGGGCATAGGGATATTTGTACGGCCTGATGTTTGGAGGAACACTCCCTGGAATTAGATGAATAGCATGATCATGATCACGAATAGGTGGGAGACCTTTGGGAGTCTCAAATACCTTGGAATGATTGTCCAAGACTTTTTGGAGATCTTGAGAAATAGATGATTCCAATGTGGAAACACCTAGCGAACATAATTGAGCAATTACACCTTTTTGTTCCTTTTTTAGAAGCTTTGTCATGCTGTTAGAGATGATTATCTTTCCTGGTTTCCCTGCAATACCCCTTAACTCAACTTCCTTTCCTTCCGTAGAAAATTTCATGAAAAGTTTTTGAAAATTAAAAGCTATTGTACCCAAGGATTGTAGCCATTGGACTCCTAGTACAACATCAGCACCTCCCATTGGAATGGAAAGCATTGGGCTAGTCAATATATATTCTCCTATGGATAGCTTGATATTATGGCACTTTCCAGAGCAATATATCGTTCCTCCATTTGCAACCATCACTTGACACTCTGGTGCTGGATATAGGAAGCAATTCAATTCTTTTGCTAACTTACAATGAATAAAATTGTGGGTACTTTCTGAATCAATCAACACTATTACCTTTTTCTTCTTGATTTGTCCTTCTATTTTGATGGTTTTAGGAGTGGTAATTCCAACCAATGCATTACAAGATATGGTCGGATTCATTTCTTCTTTATATAGGCTTTATTCGTGCATTATATCCTCTTCCTTTGACCTTTCTTGCTCATTTTCTTCTTCCTCTTCGCAATCTATGTAAAATAATTTATTCTCAGCACACTTATGACCTTTAGTGTATTTTCTATCACAATTGTTACAAAGCCCTTTTTCTCTTTTTTCTTCCAATTGTTGTGGTGTCAACCTTATAGGTTGTGGAAGGCTAGGGGTAACAACACTTCCATCTTTATAGTTGTGACTAGTATGCTTCCTAGTTGCCATAATTTTGCTTTCCATTTTTCTTGCTAACCTAAATGTCTTCTCTAATGAATCAGGTTCCCAGAGGTGAACATCATGTCAGATATTATCCTTTAAAGTCCTTATGAACACATCAATCCTATGCTCGCCTGGAATATTTTTTACCCTTATGTTCAATTTTTGGAACTCCTCAATGTGCTCCATTATTGAACCCTTTTGTTTGAGACTTATCAATTGGCTAAAAAGAGTGTTGCTTTGTGTATCCTCATAATGTGCTTTCAATTCTTCCGCAAAAATTGCCCAAGTGATAATTCGTTTACGAGAGGAAAGCCATTGATACCATACAAACTGTTTTGGTTCCAAATATAAAGTTGCAATAACGTACCTTTTGTGTGTTTTGCACATTATTGAGATCGAAAATTGCTCCATCTGTAATATCCATGTTGCGGGATCCTTGCCATCAAACTTCCTCATATCGATTTTTGGAATATGGTGTCGATCCAACATTAGAGCCTGTGGAATCATGATTAACATTTCTTTTGTTCTCATCATGAGTTTCCTTTACTACCCTTTCACCCTTAGTGACCCTTTCTTGTAGCAACTTATTCATATTTATCTTCAATTCTTCCATGTCTCTCTTCAAATCATCCATCTTAGCTTCCATGTCATTCATCTTAGCTTCTACACCTTTCTTTAAACAATCCATCTTAGATTCTGTTCCTTTTTGTGCAAGCAACACTTGTTGCACTTGGTCTCGTAATTTTGATATATCATGTTGCAATTATTCCTCTTCTTCATGAGTCATGCTAGAGCTTTCAGGTTGCCTACTAGGTGTTTCCAGTTTCTTTCTTTGGGGCATCAATTACTAATAATAATGCTTCACTATGCCCTTTGAATTCCTTCAAAATAAATTTTCAAACCAAGCTTAAGCAAACATTTAAAAAAATATACATACCGTTTTTCACTTTGTAGGAGCTTGATATTGCCTCTGATGTATCTCTGTAATTTCAGATCATCCAGTGCTGAAATTGTGACCTATAGTAGCCCTCTGTGTCCTCTTTCCAATGCCACCAGTCTGACCCCAATTGGATTCTCCAATGAAGAGTTATGCCAAATCGCCTGCAGTGACCTGATTATAGACTAATTCAGTAGAGCGAACTTGTATGTCGTGCCACGTGTCCCTGTTTTAACCTTTGGCTCTGAAAATATATACAAGAAACTAGAGTTTGTCCTATTTTTGTACCTTCTTATGCAATTTCAATCTGATGCTCAGAGAGAAAGTTATGATGATTTTCCCCAGGTCACCTGTTCTGAATGTAATTAAGGATTCTGCAAAAGGACCAAATTCCTATGTTCATATCTCCGAAAATATAGCACGAAAAGCTCTAAAATTCAGACCTGAGATTCAGTGCGATGTCTTCTAAAATGGGTTTTTTCTTTTAGCTTCTGAAATGTCATAGAAAATATGTTATAGCGAAAATGCCATGATGACCTGTTTGGAGCAGTGAAACCCTAGAATCCAAAGCTCTGATACCAAATGTTATGAAACGAGCTCAAGAAAGGATAGAAAAGATAGATCAACGCCTTAGAATTCAGCCTCTTCGAGGGGGCATCCTCCTTTACATTACATAAATGAACAATTCTTGGATGATTCAAATGATAAAACCTCCTTTCTATATATAGGAGTCTAAGGAGTCATAATATAACCCAACCAACCTAAAAATAATAATATAAAGCCACAAAAATAACAATAGAGGGATTCTATGGGGCACAGTAATAACAATATGGGGACAACGGGGGAACAACAATATTAATAAGGGGTACAACTACAATAGTAATGAGGTAATCACGAGTATTATAGGGACCCAACAGTACTCATGCCAAGCATCTTGTGAGGACAACGGTTCTGCACATATACTGCAGTATTGCATGCCTCCGCCCACAAGTGAAGGGGTATTCCTTGATCATGCAACATCGCCCGTGCAGCACCCACGATCATTCTGTTCTTTCACTCAGCAACCCTATTTTTCTGTGGGTTATGGGGAGATATGAGCTCTCTTCGAAACCCTTCTGCGCTACAGAAGTCCTTGAACTCGCCAGAGATGAATTCACCACCATTGTCGCTCCTAAGAGCCTTCACCTTCTTCCCCGATTCCTTCTTGACCAGTGCTTTGAACTCATAGAACTTTGAGTATGTCTCACTCTTCTTCTGCATGAAGAAGATCCAACACTTTCGAGAGAAATCATCAACAAAGATCACATAGTACTTGTGTTTTTCTATCAAAGCTACTGAGAAAGGTCCACATACGTTTGTGTGAATTCTCTCAAGGATCGTCGTGGCGCAACTATCCTTCTCGTGAAAGGTTTCTTTCACAAATTTTCCCAAAGTACACCCCTTGCACTGATATGAATGTGCAAGAGTGCCTTTAGAAAGCCCAGTAGAAATATGCTGCAGTATTTTCAAAGATCCATGGTGAAGGTGGCCCAATCTCTGGTGCCACAGCTTGCCATCATCCTGCTTACCACTCCTTCTACCTTGCATGCCATTGTTGTGCAGCCATCTACATGCAATTTATAAAGGTTCTTGACTCGAACCCCTATCTTTCGGGTTTCTCCAGTTGTCTTACTGCGTAGAAAAGCCTTTCCCTCGCTGAAGACAACATCATATCCCTTGTCTTCTAACATCGCCATTGAGATAAGATTCTTCTTAAATCCTAGAACATGCATCACTTCCTTCAATATGAAGGGTTTACCAGACTCCCTCTTAAAGGAAATGGTACTGATACCGGTCGCACTATATCTACCATCATCGCCCATCTCGATGTGCACTCCAAGATCTTTCTCATCCAGATCAGAAAACAAATCTCGATCTCCTGTCATGTGAAAAGACACACCACTATCCAAGAAACATATTGATCCCATCACACTTGATATCAAGCATGCGATCAGTGAAAAATCTAACTCAAACTGTAAGGCTAAGGCCTCTCCTGCTGCAGATCCAACAACTTGCTTATTTTTCTTCTTCTGCGGACAATTTGTGGCATAACGTCCGTGCTGGTGAGAGTGAAAGCACTTCACCTTGGACATGTCCTACTTCTTGCCTTTCGCACTGGAATGAGAAGCTTTCTTGTTCTTCCCCTTCTTTGCTTTGGCAGCCAAAGCAAAATTTTCTTCATCAGATGCTTTTGATGAAGATCTATCCCTGGTATTCTGCTTGATCTCCTCTTGCACAAGATCAGATCAAAGTCTCTCCCATCCTGGCAATTTCTCCCGACCATTGATAGAGTCCTGATAGGAATGCCAACTTTTCAGAATACTAAGGAGAGCCAAGCTCACCAAGTCCTCATCATCGACAGTCACCCCCACACTTCCCAGCTCATCCCGGCATTGGGTGAACTTCGTGAGATACTTGGGCATACTCTCTCCTTTCTCACACTTAATGTTTCTGAGTTTATCCTTGAGTTCCAACTTCCTCTGGTCGCTCTTTCTTTGGAATAAATCTGTCAACACTTTCCACATCAAGTATGGAGAAGCCTTTCCATGCAGGTTGGATACAATGTGATCCTTCACACCCTCCAACAGAATTCTTCGACACTTTGTTGTCTTCTTTTGCCAAGCCTCAACTTGAGCAGGATCAGTAGGCTTTGTGACTTCAGCATCTATGAACTCCTTCAACCCATTATCATCTACAACCGCCTCCATCCTATATTTTCATGGAATATAATTCGAGCTGCTTTCAAGGGCATACTCTAATCGCAATCAGTTGAAAGAATTTCAACTTCGACGCCAAGAAAACACTGCTACAAATTCAAATTCCACTAGCTCAAAACTCAACCACTTCTGATCTAAAATTCGTGAGAACAAATTATTTCTCGTACAGAGATTGATTGTACGGGAATTTATCAGATATCTCACCTTCCAAAAGAAGGATGAATCCAGAGGCTACCTTGCCGGATTACAGACTCTGCCTGAAAAAATAAAATGTAATCACTTTCTGAATAATAGATTTGATGATCAAATTTTCTCTGTTACCATGTAGAAATTTGAATAATATAACACTTATTCATAGAGATTATCCTGATTATACACTGTTTACGGAATGCATCATAACGCATAACCTCCTCTACCATTGATCATCAATTTGCGGAATTAAAAAACAATCGCATGCACACATTGAAACATCAATCACACATATCAACACAGTATGTAATGGGGAAAGAATACAACTAAAAATCCCCAAATATCTATATATTAAAATGATAGAGAACATGTAACAATACATAGTACAATACTCCTCACAAGTACTCAGTACTATCTCCACATGCTACACACAAAGTAGCTCAGATCTGAAGAAGTCACGGGTTCAAATCTCCTCCACTGTTTGTTTGCATCTACTATGCAATCCAAGTTGAGAATAGATGAGATCCAAGTTCGAATCCCCATCTCTTGTACCGTGCAATCCTCATTGGCAATCTCAATCAATGATTGTGCAAATCTCATGCACAGCTATAGTCACAACTGATAGTAGTCTCACCCTTTCACCCACCTTTAACACTTGTCTCCACTGAACTATCCATGCACTGATTTAAATAATGTATTATTTAGTTGATTTATGAGTTAATAATTAGTGAATTAATTATTAATTAATTCACACCACTCATCACTAGTGTATTTGTCAGTTAGACTAAATACAACTAGTTCAACTAAGTCAAATTGAACACAACTCCATCAACTCCTCAATCAACTCCACCAAACTCAATCACTTGAGTTCTAACTGAATTCCATCATGCAATAGCTCAACTAACCCATAGGAAGTGTATTTCCTTTTGGAAATAGCATGTGCCACATCTGTAGCTCGAACTGAAGGGCTGCAAGAGGATAAGATAATGTTTATAGTCCAAATATCATTAAGAGCTAATAATATTCGATTGTTCTATTTTTGATTGGTAGTCTAAAAATAGACTCTACCCATATGTCTAAAAATAGAGGTCCATCTATTTTTACCAACATGACCAATCATCCATAAATAGCATCCTGCAACTCATATACCATGATCCATATGTCTAAAAATAGACTTTGCACCAAAAATAGACTGTGGGCCCACTTAGTGAAGGCGACTTATTTTCACTAAGCTCCATCATCTTGTTGCATTTTCAACAAAATTTAATTCTTCATCCAAGGAGTACCCATTTTGCATACTTTCGATGGACCCTAATAAATGAAAAATGAGAAATACATGAAAACACGTTATTGCAATCACATTTTTCATGTATTTCTCATTTTTGTGTAGCAGGGTCCATCGAAATTATGCAACATGGGTACTCCTTGGATGAGGAACCAAATTCTGCATCTAATAGGTGTTTCTGCTCGAAATTTGAGTAAAACCATATGGATATAAGTTGAAAATACGAGTTGAAAAAATAGTTTTGTCTTCTTTCCCTCTAAAATTTAATGATGTAATCTAATCTTATTTTATTATTTCCACTATTATTTTATAATTTCCTTAGGAGACCCATTTTAGACCTCAAAAATCCCCTAATGGAAGCGTCGTTCTTTGGAATTATTGGAGAGGGTACTTTTGGGAGAAGATGAGGGAGTATGTGGATACGTGCATCATTTGTTAGTAGAACAAATTGGATAACCAAAGACAGGGACAATTGTTGTAGCCTTTACCGACTCCAGAGAGACCATGGATCAATGTTTCAATGGACTTCATCACACAATTACCACAAGTGCAGGGGTATAATGGAGTTATGGTCATTTTTTATCGTTTCTCTAAGTATGCTGTCTTCATTCTGACTAAGGTACTGTGTGGGGCCAAGAAGACTGTTGAGCTATTATTCAAACATGTTGTGAAGAATTGGGGGATGCCATTGAGTATTATGTCTGACCGAGATCCACAATTTATAGGCAGATTTTGAACCACTTTGTTCAAGTTGGTCGGGATTGAGTTGTTGCAGAATTAGAGTTACCATCTGTAGATAGGTGAGCACACTGAATGGGTTAATGCACTGGTGGAGGATTATTTGAGACATTTTGTGACAGTTGATCAGAAGAATAGGCGTGAAATCTTAGATGTGGCTCAGTTTATCTACGACACAAAGAAGAGTTCTGCAACTAGGTATAGTCCATTTGAGTTGGTCAATAGATAGGTACCAGTTGATCCACACAATGTGCTACCGAGAGGATTTATGAAGAGTCTGGATGTGAAGAGATTCTTGACAGCATGGGAGGAGTCTTTGGAGTTAGCACATGTGCACTTGCATGATTTTAGGCTTCTTTTTTGGATTTATTTTGTTTTTTTATTTATCTATGTAGATATTGATGTCCTTTTTATAGTATTTGTTGTTGGTTTATTCTTCATTAGAGTTTATATGCTTGATCCTTCATGTTTTCTTAAGTATTTTATCATCTTATTCGTTGTTAACTCCTTTTAGTATTTTTGTTATTTGTTTAATGGGTCTCAACCTCATATTTTTTTGTTGACCCTGTTTTATTTATTGATTACTTTTCTTTGAATATATATATATATATATATATATATATATATATATATATATATTATATATATATATATATATATATATAATATATATATATATATATATATTATTTTACTTGCATATATTTTTGTTTTATTTTATTTATTTTCCATTATTATTTTTATTTTAGTTTATTTTATTTCTATTAATTAAATTATTTATTTTAATGATCTTGTCTTTATTAGGGTCTTGACTCCTTTTTTATAATTTTTGAGTTTCCTCCTTGTTTGGAGTTTTACTTTGATTTTTTTTATTCTTGTTGGTTTTTTTTGGATTAGGGAAATTCTGTACATATTCTAAATAGCCAAAAATAAAGGAAGGTAGAAAACAAAAAGACATTGAGAGATGAAACCCAATAGTATCCATCTCTTAGTATATATTCATATTCTCTTTTAATGCAAAGAAATATTTGATTCAGAGTTACAAACCTAGCCTAGCATGGTATAAGAGCAATAGGTCCCAATTCAGCTCTCTCCTCCTGTAACTCCTATTCACTGACATATTCCCTACCATTATTTCCTTTCATATTCTATCCTTCCATGCTCTATATAGCTATGTGCTTATTCCAACCCTATGCCCCTAGTGTATATTCCCTGTGTGGTGATTTGGACCATTGAATTGTGATTGGTTCTTTCAACAGTATATTCTCTCCTTCAATAGCATTGGTTTTCTACATGCAAATCTTGTGTTGAAATGTGTTGGATTGGTATGCATTAGAATACAAACTGTTAAAAATGAACATTTAACTCCTCTTCTGATTAACAACACCTCTGCAATAAAGTTGGATAAGAACCCATAGTTCCATGATCGAACGAAGCACATCAATACAAAATACTATCTGGTTAGACATCATGTTGAGGCCAAAAAAATCCACCTACGATATTGTTCCACAAATGAGAAGATTGCAGGCATCTTCACCAAAGTGCCTGGAAGGGAAAAGTTTGAATGATTCAGAATGATGCTTGGACTCATCAACATCCCTTAAAATAAGGGGGGCAGGGGGGATGTTGACACCTAAAGTTTGGGATTAGGAAAACTTATGTATATATTGTAAATAGCAAAAAATAAATGAAGTTAGAAGATGAAGAGACTTTGGGAGATGAAACCCAATAGTATCCCTCTCCTTCTTTATATATTATATATATATAATATATATAATATATATATATATATTCATAATTTCTCCCTTAATGCAAAACACATTTGATTTGGATTTACAAACTTGGCCTCACAAGAAAGACACTTATAATAATCATATTAGGTAAAATAAGAGGAGTAAACATATGATGGAATGATAACAAGCACAATCCTTAGACATTTGTTTTCCTTTTTATGGCATGTAAAGCATCAAGGGGCTTACATAAGGTGATTGAACAAGTCTAGCCTCTTTGCTAGAACCTAATGAGAAAATCTAAGAAGCTCCTTCCTAGGAACCAAGGTAACCTCCTACTTCTTTTGATACATAGACTTAAAACCATCAATCATGACAACATGAACCACACTCACTCCAACCTCTTCTACAAGTCATTTGAAATTTCTACCATTTCATACTTGCATTTAACTTCTGGAGGAGTGTCTTCATTCCAAGAAGAATTCCACTCTTTGTACAGGGCCCAAACATCACCCTTTTAGCACTTTTTCGTTGGAAGATTTTCCATGCTTAAAATGCCAACAACCTTACTAAAATCCATCATTTAGCTAGTTAGTGACAATATTGTCTTCATTAGTGACGACCTCAAGCCAAACAATCTTCATCTTGAACTTTCTTCGTGAAATAACATTCTTGATACGAGCATAAAAGTGCAACATTCCATCATCATCATCATATATAGCCCAAACCTGATCTTCTTCAAACTTATTCTCATTTAAATCCTTTAAAGTCATGAAAATAAATTAAATAACAATGACCTCAATGGATCACACTTAGTGCCAAAAGAAAACCCAGCTTAAACTATTTTCATCTCACTTTCAGGCTCCAGGAAACCTTGCAATTTAATTACATTAAGGTTGAACACACCCAACTCTCGTATATGACCCTACTCAAATGCACCAATATGCATCACAAGTGTCTTTTTTGCCTTTCAGTATCTGCATATGCCATATACATAACATAAAAAAAATAGTTCTCCCTTGTATAGTCGATGCCTTCTTCATATATGTTTCAGCAGCTAGGAATTCTCCCCCATTATGGCCCTAAATATAAAACTTATGCTTCAAAAGAGGTTTCCTTGTTTCCAACTATCATGTAGAGGGGCATTCAGGCACACCTAATAGTAGTGAAAATATCGTCAAGCTCTTCCTAAAATACATTTGTATAAGAACTGAGGATTTATAATCCCTGGTCTGGATGCGTTATAATCCCTAGTGTAGATGTGTTCATATTTATAGTGATATCTCTACAATGCACTTGCTATCATATCTCCAGTAATAAGATATGCTCCATCTATCAAATGTGGAGCTTCTTATAGTAGCATATTTTCAAATATAAACCTTTATTTTTCCAGAAAAATCAACTCCAAAAGAAAGAAACAAAGTCTCAAGCACTGCATAAGAATCTAGTGTGGGAAAAATGCATGCTAGTTGTTTCCATATGTAGGAATATGATGTATACTAAGTTAGATGAGAGCTACATAACAAAATCTATCATTTATTGTCTCAAGTCATACCTTCAATGAAATTAAGATCCATTTTAAAAGAATTACAATCTAGGAAGACTAGCTGAAAATTTCAAAGTTTTAACCAAAATTCTAAGCACAAAAACATAAAACTAGTGAGATTAGCAAGCACATATACAGAAAAAACAATCCTAAATACTACATACAAAACTTTTGTTGAACAACCAAATAAATAAATAATAACAGAAATACTCTTCCAAATCTGAAGGCATTGCAGATAGAACAAAGAATCAACAAGGTGCACATGGAAGCAATTTATCAAGAGGTTCCTTAAAAAGAACTTCAATGGAAAAAAAGTCACCTGAAATATTCCCTTCACTAATCTCAATGCATGGACCATCATTGCTGGCATTTCCAAAAGAATCCTCTCATCTGCCCCAATCACTATAGATCTAGACAATACTATGACATTGTTGGCAATCTCCTTGATATTACTAGACTTAACTGAGTCTAGTGTTGATTCATATGATGGTTCAGATATATCCTATTAAGATACAAAACCATGCTCTAAATCATCCTTTTTATCTTCAGTGACTTCAAAGTCACTTCTAGTTCCTTCATCTTCATGTCCTTCTTCAAGAAAACTTTCCTCTGGAAAAAAGAAGAAGCGTTTTGTTACTCTCCTTGATGTCCCCTACAAAATCCTAGCCAAAGCATCAGTTAAGATCCTAGGTTGTTGGTTTCCATGATAATTAGAAAGGAGTAAATTGCAATGCTTAAAGGAAGATTAATTCCATATGATCTTATAATTGAAATAGCTCAGGTTCTTAGCCAAATTGCTCTTTTACTGAAAATTGATTTTGAAAAGGCTTGTGATAGGATTGAATGGAACTTCATACTTAACATGTGGTATGGGTTGTTCTATCAAAGATTAGTGGAAAATTTGTTTTTGTGAGCTTCGAAAAGAATAAGCCTGAATGTCATACTTTAAAACCCTATTTTTCTACAACAACATTTATAAAACATAGGGATATCATATAATATTTGGGCATTCCCTTTGATATCAAGCTTTCTATTACTAGTCAATCCAAGAGGATAGTTGTCAAGTTCAAAAGAAAAACTCAAGCATGGAGTAATCTTGATCTTTCACTTACTAGGAAGGTTACAATTGTTGATCGAATTCTCATAGCAAGGAACATTTATTACTCTTGTCTCTTCTCCTCTCAACTATGGTTATTGGTAAAAGATTGGCCAAACAAGAACTTTTGTATGGGAGTTATTTTTATAACCATGAACATAAATAATGGCATACTTGGCATGATCTTAACCAAGATCAAAAGTCAAAAGTCCTTCCTAAATTGTATTTTTTTATGATGGAATTCCATGGGTTATGTCGTACCTAGAGTAATTATATGTGGAGTAGCGGGAAGGAGATTTATGAACTTCAAAGTTTCTCCATGATTGAACAAAATAGGGGGGTGAAGGATATTGAAGCACAGAGGCCGAGGAGGTGCCAATATATTTGGAAATCTCAATATTTTGTGAAGAAAAATGTGTTGGTGTGGGTCTAAAAAGGCTTGGTTTTTGAGACTAGGCTCATAGATTTGATGAACAAATGATGCAAACAAACTTTTTGGTAGGAATTAAATGGTTGAGCATGTCTTTTCGAGGTGCCAATCTATTTGGAAATCTTAATTTTTCTCAAGAACAAGATGGGGGTCACTCCAACAAGGCTTGGTTGTCAAGGCTAGAATTCCCAGATTTGGTGTTACAAATGATGCATGCATGTTTTCTGGTACAAATGAAAAAGTTGAGTGTGTATTTTGGAGGTGCATGTCTGCCATGATCACCATCACCACCACCAAAATGACTTTCGTTGCACCCTCTAGGTGGTCACAGTGATAGAAATTAAAATTTTGAGGGTGGGTTTTTAAATTCAAACTCAAAATTCAAATTCAAACAGGTATGCCAATTAAATCCTTAAGTTGTATATCTTGTATAGTATATGCCAAAATTTCTACGGTTTGGTGGTGACATTGGTGATCAAGGTGGAGGGGGCACAAAATTCCTAGGGTTGTTGCGTTGTAGGAATCTTACATATGTCCATCTATGTATGCAGTTCTCTATTAGCGAGAGGGTATTTGACATCTGAGAGAACAACGAGGGTTATCCCCTCAAGCTCTTAGAGTGCATTAAATATCATATAGCGTTGGAAATATTGTTTTCCATGTAGATATGCAAGTCTTGTGAGTTGGTCACATTGAATTATTATCATTATTGATATGTTCTTATAATATGATAACTTGAGGAAATTATTGCATGATAGTTCTATCTATTCAACAAATGGTTTGATCAAACTATTTTCATATAACATTAGCTTCATCCCAAAAATCATGAACAATTTATGTTTTTCTTTGTTCTTCTAGAGTCTGACAAGTTTGCCTAACTCCACTTTTCACATTCTCAATAATGATAACAACACTGATTATAATCATTATTGATCTAAATTTTTTGTTGGTGCTCCCATATATGGGGTGATTGAAACTTTTGATCCTACCATCTCTACTACTATTGCTATTCTTGTTACCATTGTTATTGAGGGATAAGTAGTGCAAATATAAAAGTATGAGTGTGGATGGTAGGATAGAAATTATTATTTCTGTATTTTAGCTCCCTATTTGCTAGAAATGATGGTAGAAAGGGTTGCAATGCAGATGGTGGGATTAGAATGTTCAATGGCCCTAATGAATGGAGTAGTAAAACAATATTAAGATAAAAAATAAGAGTAATTAGAGTTGTTATCATTATTGATATCGGGATAAGAAAAGTAAGGAAACTTACAACGGAGTTACCATGTGTTCAAATAGACTTGATTACATAAAAATATCGTGGACAAATATATGGGTCACAGAAACCTCAAGCCTCTAAACCTTCAAGGGTGATGACCATACCAAATTGAATCCATGACCAAGGATAACAACATTTGTATGACTGGGGATAAGTATATTCTCGAATGTGACATGTTGAGTTCATAATGGGTATTTCTTGTAATGGCCTGAAGCCTAATTGTCTCAACAATCCCTTGAAACATATATATTCTTTGTATGGAATATACAAGTAGAGAGAGATAATTGATATACAAATTATTTTAATTAAGGTGGACTTTTGTTATTTGTGATATTTTTTATGATGTCTTTTTTATGTGTAAGGTTTTTAAATCATAGTAAATATTTACCGATGTTACTAATAATAAATAGATGATAGTTATATATTATATATATATATATATATATATTAAAAACTAATGTAAATTATTTTAATTAGTTCAATTTATTTAAATATGACATTTTGCATTTTCTCCCATGGAGGGTGCCCATATCTTGATATGTGTGTAGAGAAAATAATTCATGGTGGCAGTACAATGCCCATTTGGTGGTTTTCATGCACGAAGGTACACAAACAACTGAGGTTGGATGTAGTTGAATCACGTGAAGCTACAAAAATGATGGATATTGTTGCATGGGATCCCTCAGAAGGACACTTAGTCTTATTTTCCACCTTCAAACTAGCTTCAAGATTAATAATGGAAACTATTGGGGTGATGGTGGCTTATCATGACATAGGATGGCACAATTGGGATATAGTTTGGCTTCCAGCTCATTGAATGCATGTGTATGCTAGGTTGATATATTGTCTTCATACAATATTTTGTTTGTTTAGCGAAAATTCTTTGCAAGTTTTTTGGTTCCTTTCTAGTCATTACCTTTATTTGGAGCTCTAGATGGATGGGAAGGGTGGTCAAATAGTGATTAAAGACACTCAATAACAATTCCTCTACTTTTAGGCTTGGCGGCAGCTCTCAGTTGGAAGATACAAAGCTTTAGCCTCATGGTCTTTGGATCCTATACTGCTCCACGATTGGGTCTCAGGTTTGGTTTATTAGTTTTTTCAATGTTTTCTATCTTTTCAAATGTGAATTCCCTTATTTTTCTCATTTGCATGCAGCTTTTTCTCATCATCCTTTAAGTTTTACTTCCTTCTTTGGGTCTATTTGTTTTATTCAGGTTGTATTTCAATTATTTTTCTCGATTCAACCTCCTCAAAGTTGTCTATTATGTTGCTCCCAATCCCTCTTGTTTATTGGGGTTTTATTTTCCATGGTGGGTTGGTATATTCCTTAGGACCTCCCCTATCTCTATTGGGTTCTTACCCCTAGATGTTGGCTCATGTTTCTCCCCCTATGGTTCTTCTTCTAATATCCTCTTCTCATGCTCTTTCCTCTCCATGGTTTAGTGGGGGATTTCTACTCATGTAGAGGGTGCATAAAAGGAAGAATCACTTCTCCTACCAACCCTAATTCTCCTTTGACCTCATCTAGTCAACCTCATGTGCACGCTACAACACATCGTTCCATGGTCAAATATATAGAATTTATCCCTAAGGAATTTTGCAAAACTATCTTTGAGATAGAAAATTAATTTCATCATACTCGTAAATATATTTTAGATAGATTAATCGGAATAACAAAAATTAAATCCTTGAAATAGGAAATTTCACTTCAGCTCATCAGTATTCAAACATGCAAACTATCATCTTGTATTGGCACATCAAAATTATTATGGTAGAGTCCTTACAGATTGTGGATACTCATTGAGAAATTTTTGTGTGTATCATTGAAATGATAGACAAAATGGATAGGTTGGATAAAAAGGTGGTCTAGTTTCTGAAGCCGCAAACCAGTAGCTAATGAAGATTTGATATGTACATCATTTTGAAAGTAATATAAAGTACCTAACCTTCACACACACAAACATATTATATTTTGTATTTTTGTTTTATAATTTAAAAATAATAATAATATTATTATTTTTTTGATTCCAAAGGAACCCAACAACACCTTTGACACATAGTTAACACATAAATACTAGTAAACCTATGGGGATCTCTCAGTTTTGATGGATTTCACGTTACTTTGATCACTAATTGTTGCCCCTTGGGACAACAATATTTAAATTTATTTTTTTTCCAAAGAAAAAATCAAACTTTCTATTAAGGAAATAAAAAGTTACATAGTATATGCAATTAAGCATTGGGAGAAATGTATGTTTATCATCTAAACATAAAGTTTGATCTGAGCTTGATCAGGTATCAATTTTTAGCTCAAAAATCAAAGTTCCCAGAATCACTCAAAACCTGAATGACTGCATCTATCTCGACGATACGATCCCAATGCAACTCGTTTCACTCAAAACCAAGTTCTTATGAGGAAGATATCGTGTTCTATCTACTTTGCCAAACAGAATAATTTTTGCAAAAAAAAGGTACAGTCACTGCACAGTCAGCGGTCTATACTGCTAACGTTGTAGGTGACTGGGTAGGGTCAGAGGTGGTCAATGGAAACCAGGTTTTGCTAAGTGGTGCATTGTGGTTGGTTTCCAGTGTGGTGATTTGGCTAGTTTTCATTGGTTGGAGGATGTACCAATGAGGAGGAGAATATGTGGCAAGCTCAAAGGTCACCACGTGTCTCTCCCCAAAGGTCAAACTTATCAGCATGTAGTGTAAAATTTTTATGGGCAGGTTAGCGGAGTCGAACCCGTGACCTAGCCCACACAATGCCCATGCCTTACCATTCTACCATCCCTTGTGACTTAACATGTAACGGTTGTAAAACATATATAAAGTTTAAACAGTTTGTGGTTGGGGGGAGGAGGGAGCTAGCTCGTAGGCTAGCTCCCCTCCCATGTGACCACTACAAAAATCGGTGGCTAACGGTTTGCGGTTAACCAAAAACCGCCAGAAGTTTTGTTGACATTTATTGCTCATATATGACACCCCCACTAAACCCGGCAACTAATAGTAAGCCTAACTGCACATTTAAATGTGCTAATCCAGGTTTAATGTTAATTAAAATGCGCTTAACATTTAATTAAATTGCGAGTTAAGTTGGTGAAGTATTTAGCGGAGCCCCCAAATTCGGCGGTAACTCTAGATTTAGTGGAGTTAACTGGCGTTCCTCCAGTTTTAGTGGAGAATTCCTATGAGAAATTGATTTTGCCATAACTTTTGCAAAATTCGACCAAATTGGGATCAAAAAAAGGCATTCCTAGATGGTTTTGATGTTCTGAGCACATTGAAGGAATTTTCAGGAGCAGTAGAGCATTGTAAACAACACATTTTTTTCATTTTGAGCTAATATAGAGGCATAAGGAGATGTAACTTAGGAGGGGTGAACTCCTTCAGCAAAACATTGTGTTAAGTGTTCATTTTGATGGTTTGTTGTACATTTGTTTGCTGTTGTTCAACACTTTGATTTCATGCTATTCTTCTCATGAATTTGACATTAAACTTAACATAAATTTACATTGTTAGGGTCCCACCCTAACCCCCTTATCTATGTAATGGGACCACGTCATAGTCAAGAGTCAATAAAGCCCATATTAATAATTGTAAGTGGTTAATATGCAATTAATAACGAAACCACAGTTAGTTGCAAATGGGCCATAGTATTAGGTAGATGGTATTAGTAATACCACGGTATTGGCCCGTGGTATTGCATGTATGAGTCATATATAAAGGATAGAGACTCCCTCCGAGGAGCATCGTGTCTTATTTTGTAATCGAGGTCTACTCTTTTGGAGGTTGATCCCTCGAAGAGGCAAGTGAACATTACTCTCTGAATAATAAAAATCATTGCTATTCTGTGTTCTGGGTATCTTTTCTTTGCATATTCTGTGTTCTGGGTATCTTTTCTTTGCATATTCTATATTTGGGTATCATTTGCAAGTTAATAGCATAACAAGTGGTATCAGAGCACTTTCCAGGGCTGGTGGGATCTCCATTTCGTAGCAATTTTTTTTTTTGGCTAGAGACGTGTTCTGACATCTTTAAACCACGGGATCTGTCATTGAGCGCATAAATCTGTGGATTTGGGGAGGCATGCACGTAGGAAATACAAGAGGTGGTCACGTCTATTGGACTCCCTTGTAACCCCTGTGGGTACCCCTTCGAGTAGTAGCGCATTAGACAAAACCACGCACAGATTGTCTTCCACGTACCCTCTGGGTATATCGGAAGCCCCCTAGGCTCCTTTGAAACCTTGCCATAGATAAACCGTCGGCCGTCTCGCAGCTACAGTACACCGAGAACAACACTCGGAGAGATTACTCGCCTGTACGATAGGTTAGTTGGGTTGTACGGCTAAGGGTACGGTCGAGCCTCCTTAGTTAGAGCCCTAAAACATTGGACCGAGTACTACTGCCAGACCCTTATGTATATTGCGATCTGTAGCACCTGACACTCCTCAAGATCCTAGTTCCCTTTTTTATCATCATCTCTTCCAGATCCGCTTGTGCAAAGAAGTACATCAGCAGTAGACATCAGTCCCAATAAGCCATTCTGATCTATTAGATCCGTAGAAGCAGTCAGTTCTGCCACCCAGCGCTATCAGATCCGCCATTCAGATCTCTCAGATCCACCAGATTAGAGTCGTTGTGAAGGGTTCCTATACTGGGGTATAATTTTCGCAGGACTTTTGGCCGCATTGACATTTTCAGAATTCTAGCCCATCAGAATCAGGACGACGAGCTGAGCACGGTGGTACCATTCACTTTTTAGTGAATTTTTTTTTAGGCGGTCCCACTTTTCAAAAAATCCGGTTGGTGTATGGTAGCAACTAGAGCTCAAGCGATGGCCAATGAAAGGATGGACAAACTTGAAGAATTAGTGCATAACCTCAGCATTCAGGTTATCAGACTACTTGGCATAGTCAAAAACATAGTCCCGAAGGGCAAGGAGCATGTCCACGAGGAGGAGTATAATGTCCAGGAACACAATGAGGGTGAGTCTAGCCACTCTCCTCACGTCTGGCACACCCACCCCCAACCCAGTGAGTGACCTCCCAAGTTGGATATGCATAAATTTGACGGTTCTCACCCGTCGGAATGGATAGCACAAATGGAGAAATATTTCAAACTAAATCGCATCTACGATGATGAGACTCAGCTTATGTTGGGGAGCATGTACCTGGACAATGAAAGGTGGCAATGGTGGGAATGGCAGCAACGTTGCACTGGAACTTTTAGGACTTGGCCCAAATTCACCAAAGCTCTTCAAGACCGCTTTGACCAGGAATCATCTTTTTTGGGTCGTCTTACTAAGCTCTGATAAACTGGTACAGTGGGTGAATATATTACAGCTTTTGAAGCCTTAGCCTTCCGTACTTTGGGTCTCTCAGATGGGTTCTACACGGAATGTTTTATCAGCGGTCTTAAACAAGCTATCAAAACCCAATTCCTACTGCACCACCCTCCCACATGGACGGAGGCTTGCAAGGTAGCTCGTAACATTGAAAGTGCATTAGCAGCCCAATACAGTCGCGCAAATTTCTCCGCTAATGGTCGCCTCCCACAGGCTCACAACACGACTCAAACACTTAAAGTCCAAAAGGTGTCACCTGCGGAGATGGCCGAAAGGAGAAAGCAAGGCCTATGTTACTACTATGATGAAAAATACTCCCCAGGGCATAAATGCAAGGAGCCCAAATTTTTTCAAATTGATGCCACTGACTACAGCTCAAC
>APFE030476364.1:0-31076 GCA_000404065.3 Pinus taeda | reverse complement strand
AGGGCTCCTAAGTCCCTAAAAGTGTTGCTTCACTGCCTAAAGGAACAAGGTTAGCTGATTACATCATCTCCCATAAGTTCTCCACTGAAAATTGCTCATAAATGGTCAAAACTGGACCATACTGAAAACCCAGTGCAGAGGGTGTGATGCATATCACCTTCCCAGTGTATAGGGTGCGATGCATACTAAATGGCTCCTCTGTAGGGTGCGATGTTCAGGAATGGACAGATGGCAGGGACAAAATGCGAGGTGGAAGATCATGGAATCTTTTAGAAGCTTCCCCTCTGACACTTGCCTCTCTATTTTCGACCAAGGATGAGTAAGAGATCATCATTCTCCAAGTGGAAGTAGGAACTGTTAGAGAGAAGACACTAATCAAGACCTCAGAAGATGACTCACCTCCCTATAATCATCTATATATGGATCCCTCATCACAGAGATCCAGAGGCTGGAATTTTGTATCTTATAGAGAAGTACTGTTGGTTTTCTGGTGTACATTCATAGTGTTGGGTGATCTAAGCTTTGCTTGAGGTGAAGAAGGGCTTCCTAGCTGGAGGATGATATTGGGTCAGAGCATATGGTTGTAATCCTCTTGCTACTTTTCATCTTAATAAAGCTATTCTTGTTCTCTTCCATATTCTTGTGTACTTGTTTATATATGCATTTATATGGTTAAAATACATCTGATCCTGTGTTATTTATAGATATAGATATTTGTTTCTTCGATAGTAGTATGTTGCTGTGATTCCATAGGTTCTCTTTGAAGCTGGGAAAATGAAGAAGAAGTAGCGAAGCTCTATCAAGAAGGAGGGGAAATCAAGCGCAAGACTCAGGTTGGTCTTCTTGGTTCTCCTCTTGCCTATTTCCATAAAAGAAAACAATAGTAGACTTTACTTGTTTGTTTCTAAGATAACCACCCATCTTAGTGGGAATAGCAGCATCTAAATGGACACTATTCCCGGTAACACTTTGTCATTTTTTACTTAGATGATATTCTCATATTCAGTAAATCGAGAGATGAACATGTCATGCATGTGAACAAAGTACATGTGAACAGTTGTTTTTAAAGATATCAAAGTGTGAATTTGGCAAGACTTCCTTAGTGTATTTGGGACACTTTGTTGGAGGAGGTGATTTGAAGATAGACCCCTTGAAGGTTGAGTTAATTGTGAATTGGCCCAAACCCAATACAGTTACAGAGGTAAGAAGCTTTATTGGAGAAGCACAATATTAGAGGAAATTTATTGCTAATTTTTCTTCCATTCCAGCGCCACTACATGCATTGACTACTATCAAGAAAGTTTTCCACTAGGGAGATGTACATTAGAAAGCATTTTATGCTTTAAAACAAAAGATCAGTTCAGCACAGGTATTGCCTCTTCCAGATCTTAGACATCCATTTGAGATTCAAATGGATGCTAGTGATTACACCATGGAAGTAGTTGTTATGTAGCATGGTAAGCCCATTTCATTTCATTCTAAAATTTTTAATGGTGTTGTGACTAACTATCACACTTATGACAAATAACTTTACACATTGGTACAAAGTTTTAAAAAATGGAAATAGTACTTGACGGGGAAGGAGACCATTATCCATAACAACCATCAACCATTGTAGTACTTACAATCATAGTCAAAATTGCAGCAATCATGACACTTAAGATGGATGGGTTTTCTACAATAGTTTCATTTGGTTATCAAATACAAAAATGGAATCTACATTAAGGTAGTTGATATGCTTTCTAGGCCTATTGTAAATTCATCTATTATACTCAAGCACAATTATGTTTTACATGAAAGTTACATTGAGAAATATGCATAATGACTTTCAAGATGTGTATGCAAGCTTGAGGCAAGGAAACCAAATTGAAGAGTTAGATTACCATGTACATAACAATTTTTTGTATCACTTGGGAAAGTTATGTATTCCACAGGGAGAAAGACACATTATCATAAGGGAGGCACACACTTCATTGATTGTTGGACACTTTGGTGTAGGCAAGACAATAATGAATCTCCAAAGGTATTTTTATTGGCCACACATGTTTGATAATGCATCTCATTTCATTACAGGATATTCTTTGTGTGCAACAAGTAAGCCTAGCAATAGGAAACTAGGATTGTACACTTCACTTCCGGTACCTTCACGTCCATGGGAGAGTATCTCAATGGATTTTGTAGGAGGTTTTCCATTGTTAAGGAAAGGTCATGATTACTTGTATGTAGTTGTAGACAGGTTCAACAAGATGTGTATTCTAACGCCATGTAAAAAGAAAATTACAATTGAAAAAACAACTCATATTTTCTTTGAAAATATTTGGGTTCATTTTGGTCTTCCTACTTGCATTGTAAGTGATCAAGATTCTTAATTTGTTGGGAATTCTTGGTCAAATTTGTGGGACATGATGGACACTAAGAGTAAAACCTTTCATTCACAAATAGATGGATAAACCAAGGTGGTCAACAGGACAATCATTCATCTTCTTAGAGGATATTGCAACAAACATCCCAAGTTGTGGGATGAGCAGTTGCATTACATACAACATGCATACAACAGGGCAAAGCATTCTTCCACAAACACATCGCCATTTGAGGCATGTGTTTGGGTACTTACCAAGATCACCATTGGACTTCGTCTTTGAGAAAGATATCACCATCGATGGTCATAGCGACATCAATAGGGCAAGGAATTTCATTTAGAAAATTCAGTTGATACATCACATAGTGCAAGAACATCTGGAAAAAAGTCAAAGCAGCTACAAGGCAAGGCATGAAAAACAACATTTTGATAAAAAAATTTAAGTTGGAGACGAAGTTTGGTTATATATTAGCAAAGAGAGACTTCAAGGGGAAGGTAAAAAGCTTAAGACAATTAATTATGGTCCTTTTAAAATTCTGGAAAATATTGGTAACAATGCATTTAAGCTAGATTTTCCTCCTTATATAAAAATATACTCTGTTTTTAATGTTAATAATTTGATATTGTTTGAGCCTCCTTTGATGGATGATCAAGGAGAACATGTCCAACTGGCATCAATAGATTATTTCTCGCTAGAATATCTTGATGAACTTCAACAATATCTCATACTTGACATAAGAACCAAACTTCAAAGAGAGGGAATGTCAAATAACTTCGAGTGGAACTCTAGGGACAAAACCCTTCTAAAGCCAAATGGTTGCAGATCGAGAAGGTGAGGGAGTTGTAACCTACCTGCTGAACAATTGATAGTATCTTTTGGTGTCCAAAAGGCTTCCAGTGGGGAGGAATGATAAGGTGATCAGTTTTTATCTCAAAAATCAAGTTCTCAAAATCTCTCAAAACCTGAACGCCCATGTCCGTCTCGATGATACAATCCCAACATAACTCATTTCACTCAAAACTGAGCTAGTATGAGGAAGATATCGTGTTCTGTCGACTTTGCAAAATAGAAGATTTTTTGCAAAAAAAGGTACAGTCATTGCACAGTCAGCAATCCATACTGCTGATGTCGATGGTGACTAGGCAGGGTCAAAGGTGGTTAATGGCCAAGCATGTTTTGCCAAGTGGTGCATTGTGGTTAGTCTACAGTGTGGTGGTTTGGCTCGTTTTCATTGGTCAAGGGATGGACCAATGAGGAGGAGACATGTGGCAAGCCCAGAGGCCGCCATGTGTCCCTCCCCAAAGGTTGTACTTATCGACATGTAGTGTAAAATTTTTATGGGTAGGTCGGCGGAGTCGAACTCACGATCTCTCCTGCACAGTGCCCACACCTTACCATTCTACCATCGCTTGTGACTTAACATGTAACGGTTGCAAAACATATATAAAGTTTAAATGGTTTGTGGTTGGGGGGAGGAGAGAGTCAACCCCCTCCCATGTGAACACTATGAAAACCAGTGGCTAATGGTTTGCGGTTAACCAAAAATTGCCAGAATTTTCGTTGACATTTATCGCTCATATGTGACACCCCCACTAAACCCAATGGCTAATGGTTAGCATAACTGTGCATTTAAATGTGCTAATCCATGTTCAATGTTAATTAAACTACACTTAACATTTAATTAAACTACGAGTTAAGTTGGAGGAGTATTTGGAGGAGACCCCAAATTTAGTGGTAACTCCAGATTTAGTGGAGTTAACTAGAGTTCCTCTAGTTTTAGTGGAGAATTCCTATAAGAAAATGATTTTGCCATAACTTTTGCAAAATTCGGCCAAATTGGGATCAAGAAAAAGAATTCCTAGATGATTTTGATGTTTTGAGCACATTGAAGCAATTTTTAGGAGCATTAGAGCATTATAAACAACAAATTTTCCCATTTTCAGCTAATACAGAGGCCCAAGCCATGGAAGCTAGACCAAGGAGATGTAGCCCAAGAGGGGTGAACTCCTTCATCAAAAACCTATGTTAAGTATTCATTTTGATGGTTTGTTGTACATTTGTTTATTGTTGTTCAACACTTTACTTTCATGCTATTTTTCTCATGAATTTGACATAAATATACCTGTTCATTCACAAACACCATAAAGGAAACCTACGCACATGAAGCAAATGAGAAGTAGTTGTTTTTAATTCTGAAGTTGTAATTAGCACACAAAAAATAACATTCAACAATAGACCAGATATGGTAAGCAAAAACATATTACTTTCCCATCTCAATATGCAAATATGGTCACTGTAATCAGTTCTCGGGCCTCCAGCCTACCATCCAAATCAAAAAACTAAAACTAATTTTCTTCTGTTCCATAGCATAATGTATATAAGCATATTAAAAGTTTGAGTGTCCATCATTGAAAATCATTAACCCAAAAATAAAAGCTGAGAAAATAAGCTGATTAAAATTTGGCTCTGTATATGGTCTCAAAAGGGAGGCAGATCTCACACACAGATCTCTTCATCTTCAAATTCTTCTATGCGCCAATAGTCTAGATCCTGTTGCACACCCGCTTTAGAAGGTTGGTCTCTTGCATTGTTCTATTCCATGTAAATGTGACATATAGTAATATCATTAAAAAACTGCTTAAGGTATTTAGTTTCTTCTAACAAAGGAGATAGAATATAATTCTGACATTTGCTCTCGCCGTTTAACCATTTGATAACATTCATTGAATCCCAAAAAATTTGAACTGAGGAAATTCCTAGGTGAGTGAGCCAACAGAGAAGAGGTTTTAAATTTTCAAGTTCCACATCATTATTAGATCCTTCACCTTGCCCCACCGAGGCTTTTAGGATCCTTTGTGCATTCAGGTGAATCACCATGCCTACCTCACATCTATTCCTTTGATCAGAAGCCCCATCAAAGTAATCCCAAGGAATGCTTCTCTTTATCTATTCCTCTCTTATCTCCCTATTGGTTGTTTCCTGGATTGGTTCAGGGATACTCTCATAAATTGCAGCACATTCGATAACAATGTGCACTGATGAAGGAGCCTGGTCCTTAAACATACTTCAGTTCCGGGCTAACCAAATGCCCCATAAAATTATTAACGGTAGGTTTCCTTCTAGAGAATCCTTCCACCAATTTTTCCATACTCTTTTAAAACATCACCCTCCCATCTCTTACTATTCTTTAATAGCCTCCCTGTTCCCAACCATATTTCTCTACTGAAGGGACACTTTAGAAATAGGTGTTGTATTAATTCTTCTTTTTTACACAAGGAACACCAGCCTGGACCCATGTTAGATCTCTTATGGAGATTGTCCCAAGTAGGGACTTTATTCCGAAGAATACACAAGAAAAAAATCCTTCTTTTGTCAGACATTTAAGCTTCTAGATGTGTTTCACCCACCACTCCGGGATCCCCCATCCCCTTTTTGACATAAGAAAGATGCATCCAAATTTTGGGGAGTAATATCTTGTAGGTGCATATGCCCATCTTAGCTGATCGGATCTATCATTGAGCTTAACATTGGATCTTGTCAGTTCCATGATAAATTATTGCCACTCCTTTATCCATTATTGATCAAGGTTAAGGTCTTCACCAGATAACCATGCTTGTCCCCATATCGTGGAATGGCCAACTTTTTCAATTTGGTTTAAATGATGGATCCCTCTTATTTCAAGATGATTAATGATGCCCAATGATATTGAGAAGCCTTTTTTGCATTCCACCCATGGATCATTCCCTATTCTTAGTTGTTCACCATTTCCAACCTACTAGGAGAGTCCTTTCTCAATAATTTTGATTGAGTCCATAGTTGCTTACCGAACTACTAAGGCTTGAGCATTTTTCTTCTCTAGCTTCCTGATCTGTTACACAAAATTTTGTCACTATCCCTCTACTACCCTTTCCTTGATCCTGGAGGACCTCTACAGTGAACCTCGCATGCTTTGCCTTCATGGAGAAACTCCCATTATGTCCCTCTTCATGAGTAGATCATTTCCCTTTCGCACCATTTCCCCCGAAACTTCTGTTTTTCCCAATTTACAAGATCGGTGCTAATGACCTTTGTCTCCCCTATGCTGATGTGAAGATATTAACACTATTCCCCATGTTGATTGGTGTGATTGAGCTATGTTTGAGTCACAATGTTCATGTTATGGAAAGTTTTTTAAATTAGATCCAAAGCTTCCATCTCTAGAAGCTCCGTAACGAAAGGCTGGTAAATGGTTTGGCCGAATGAGGTCGAGGATGACAGCTTGGGCTCCTTTCCCCTATAATGATGGAACTACCTCAAAGGATAAGTCCTTCTCCCATGAGAAGAGGATGCATCTCCCATCCATCTTTCCTATATAAACCTCCCTTCTTCCCAAGCACAGACTAGTGTGCAATCACAGTTAGAGTGTTGGTTGAGTGTGAGTATACTATTTTGATTAGACAAGCAAGCTATTACTATTTGTATCTATCTAGTTGTGTGAGGGAGAAGTGTGTTTGGTTTGGAGTGAAGTATAAAGGGAAGAGACTTTAAAATATTTTTGTTTGAAGCCATCATGGAATGGTAGCAGAAGTGTGTGGGAACCTAGTCTTGTCAGAGGAATATTGTGACGTCAAGGAAAATAGTTGTAATCTCTCTTTGATAGTAATATATGAAACTATCGATTGATTTCCTACATGTTTTGTAATATTACATATTTGTGTCTTGATGCTTCTTGACTCATTAAGTAGGTTGAATTACAATTTGTCTATTATTACGTTTGTGTGTTGTTGTTGTTTACTTGTTTCAGGAGCTTGAAGAAGGAAGCGAGAGATTGCTAGAAAGAGTAAGCGAGGACATCATCATGCAGGATAAGTGACCAAGAGGTAGGCCCTCTTGATTGATTCTAACCTAAGGAAATCTTCCATAGAATGTATCCATTCTGGCTAGACCCATTATCGGGCTAGAGGAATTCGTTCGTGTCTGCACTTATAATTTTACTTCACTACAAATTGGTGACTCAGTTGGGGAGATCCCATCCTTTTGTTTGTTTTGGATTTCATGATTTTGTGAGAACTTTGCTAGTTTCACATTTTCCCTTTGGTTATGTTTCTTTTCTCCTACTTACTGGCCTAAGTCTAAAATTCATAGTAGCAGATCTAGTCCCTATTTTGAATTTTTTTAATTTTAGTTTTCCTTAGTTACCTTAGCTAGTGCGCTTATTCCGCTGACAGTCACGCCGACCAGCGTGAATTGCCAAGGAACAATCGCACTGACCAGTCTCTGGGGCTTGTTGTCAGTTAGGCAGTCACGCCGATGCCTGTAAGTGAAGATTAGGGCTTGACCCCAATCTTGGCCAGTGTGTTATGCTCTTGTAGATTTGACCTCGTAGGCCCTTTTGGACCATTTTATCCTTGACTAGAAAGCTTCATTTAGCTTGCTTTGTGTGCTTGCTTGATTTATCCCACCCTCTGATGTGTTAAGTTTGGCCCTGTGTGAAATTATCTTTTATTCTTTCTTTGAATCCCTCGATCAGCGCTAGTTTTCAGTTAGGCAGTCACGTTGATCAGGCTATCAACACTAGTTGTAGTAGTGGCCAGTCGTGTCGGTCATGCCTATCGGTGCTAGTTGACAGTTAGGCAGTTGCGTCAGTCTCAAGGGTAGGAAAAAATCATAATTTCTACCATTCCAGTGCCAATGTGTCTTAACCCTTAGACTCTCTTCTTCCACCAGAGGTGACTAGGATGCTTTGTTTGCTTCATTTTCAATTGAATGAGTGAAAGAGTCTCATTTGTTCTCTTATTTTGAGTGTCTCTTTTCTCTTTCCAAGCATATATTACATTGCTAGGTTTGTCGATTGAAGCATTCATGTGTTTGGTTTGTTTGATTCAAAGAAGAAGTTGCTTTTAGTTTCATTTATCATGCTTTGGATTTGATTGATGCTTGTTTGTTCGGAATTGTGAAAATTCTCATTAAAGTGATTTATGTGAAAGATTCATTTTGCATTTTATGAAAAGAAGAACATCATTCTAGTTTACTTAAGTGAAAATATTGCATTAGTAGCGTCATTGAGAAGCTAGAATTGCATCATTATAAGCATTGGAAATGAAATGAAACTTCTTTTGTTGTTAAGGGAACTGCATGTAGGATATTTATTAGTGAAAGATTTCATTCTTCAATTGTTGCATTAATTTTGTGTTCTCTATCTCTCAATTAGTGATAACTTTCATCGAAGACAAAGATCTATTTTCTCATATAGTTGCATGTAGGAGTTTTTGTTAGGTGACAATGGTAGGGCCTTGTAATTTTTGAAACCTAAGTCAAGATCAACCATTAAAATTTATTGAATTACCCTGAAGGAAGCATTGAAACTTAACGCTCACATTTAGTGGTTTAGGCTAGAGACATGTTCCGACATCTATAAGCCTAGCAACTGTCATTAGCTTCAGCATTAGATAGTGCTAACACAAATTTGTGCTCCTTGTACTGTTGAGTATATAACGGGAGACCCCACTATGCTGCAATCCTTTTATCCTTAGGAGGCTGAGTCGGTCACCTTGAAAACGTGATACACTGAACACAACATTCGGGGAGATTGCCTGCCTATACTTCTTGGTTCGCTGGGAGGTATTTTGCAGTTCACAGTTGCCTGGTAATCCTTTTTACCTAGGCCATTCAGAGCAGTCATTTGATATTTTTGACTCATTAAACTTAAAAGATCATTCGAGCACTTGTCCTTTCGAGCTTGTTTCCAATCGGAAGTGATAGAGTCACCTTTCATCCTTTTCTTGACTCTTAAAACATGAAAAGAGGCCAACCGTGCGACTGTTACTCCAAATGCACATCCTGTAGACAAATCTTCTAACCCTCCACAAAAGGTTAGATTCCATTGCAAGTTGTGTAAGGGTGACCATGTCCTTCGAGACTATACTAGCATTCCCAGAGTCATAGAGGTATGGTCTCAAAATATGGATCGACCATCCACATTGACCTCTGGAGATCATGTGGATGGTACACCCTTTGTTAGCGATGGTAAGAAGGAAAGGAAGATTAGATTCCCCTGTATGTTATGTGAAGGATAGCATTTTCTTCACCTTTGTCCTCTAATGGATAAAGCTTCCAAATTTTTGGAAAACCTTACAGCTCCTCAACCCCAACTTCTTGTTCGTTATGAGAGGCTTTCTTTTGACCCTCTCCTGGTTGGTAAAGAGATTGACTTGGATTCATCTCTTTCCAGTCTTTCTCTTCTTGAGCGAGACTCTTTTGTGTATGTTCCTAACCAACCATTAATCAGAAAGAGTGTCGAATTTGTTCCACCACCAGTTTTTCACTCTGTTCCAAAAGAGAGTGCTGATCATACTGCTCATGTTCTTCTCATCTCCTCAGATAATCATGAATTGAAGAGTGACCCTCCCATCCCAGCTATTCAGAAGAGTACTTCTCCTATTTCTTTCGATTGTGGTCCATTGACTATTTTCCGCCTCCCATCTTATGTGCCTTTCCAGATCATAGTACAAACCTATAATATGGTAGTACTTGGAACTAAATTAGATGAAGGTGCATCTATTAGCATCATGTCTTCTATTACTTGGCAAGCTTTGTTTTCCCCATAGGTTGTGCCTGTCACCTAGAATCTGTTGGCTTTCAATAGAGGAACCAATTAGCCCTTGGGGATCCTTCCAAATTTCCCTATTACTTTGGGAGAAAAGACCATCTATATAGACATTATGGTATTCCAAGATCCTTTAGATTTCAATCTTCTCCTTGGACGTGACTATGTTTATGTCATGGGAGTTCTTGTTTCTTTGCTTTTCTGTGTGGTTTGTTTTCCGTACGAAGGGAGAATTGTGACTATTGATCAATTGTCATTCATTGGTCACCAAACGTCTCCTTTGCAACCATCGTCCCCTATCAAATCTTGTTTGAAAGTAGTGCCTTCCTCGCCATGAGTCAATTATGTGGCTACTCGTTTCATCTCCACATCTACTGATGATCACACAGGTGGTATAGTACATCATGTACTGGGGGCATTGGAACTCAATCTATCTATGGTACCAATTGACATGTATTCCTCCCAGAGTGTGGTTCTTTTGTCTAATGAAGACCTCTTCGGAGCCATGTTCTCATATGGTTCATCAACATATGTGATGAGGTTAGTTCCTGGTCTTGTGTCAACCTCATTAAAAAATGAAAGAAAGGTGTGAACATAGTTCCTTGTCTTGTGTCAACCTCATTAAAAAATGAAAGAAAGGTGTGAGCATAGTTCCATGTCTTGTATCAAGCTCGTTAAAAAATGAAACAAGGAGTTATGAGGATAGTTCCTAGTCTTGTGTCAACCTCATTAAAAAATGAAAGATAGGTATGAGCATAGTTCCTTGTCTTGTGTCAAGCTCATTAAAAAATGAAAGAAATGTGTGAGCATAGTTTCTTGTATTGTGTCAAGCTCGTTAAAAAATGAAACAAGGAATTATGAGGATAGTTCTTTTACTATGTCAACCCTATTAAAAAATGAATTACCTCCCATTTCCAAATCGAGTCTTTACTTAAGATCTCATAAAATCCCGGTCGAGTCTTTCCAAGAGCTCAAAAGTGAAACTTCATTCCATCCATCTAGTTGAGTGATGAATCTTGGGGGGCATGTACCTCAATTTAGTCATTATGTTGGAGGCATGCAAACTCATAGTACGGATATTTTTTCATTTCAAGCTTGTGTAAACATGAAACTAAATCCAAGGAGAGTTCTCCATGGTTCAAGCTTGTGTAAAAATGAACCCATACCTGATTTACATCTCGTGATTCCCATTTTTACCAGCTACTTTTTGTTAGATGAGCTTTGGTTGTTTCATTCCATCGCCACCATCTCTTTGGCTGATCATATGCTTTCACTTGGTTGTTCTTCCTTTCCTGAGGGACCGCAACGATGAGTGGTTTTGTTAGCCAACCTCTTGACCATTACATGTTTTGAGCAGTTCCTCCATTGCCAGAACCAGTTGCTACCCTTTATACCACTCGTTCCTCCAAGACAAGTCACCTTTAAGCTCTTTTCTGACTCATAAAAAATGAAAAGATTGCTGAGTATTTTTCCCTTTTGACTTGTAAAAGAGAATAAAATGGGGGGTCAACTTTCAAGCTCTTTTCTGACCCTTTAAAAGCAAAAAGATGGCCAAGCTCTTCTCATTTCGAACTTGCTAATGGATGCGCAACATCGTGCGCCCAGTATAAGTTTACCCCTTTTTCGTGGCGGGAGGCACTATTTACGAAAAAGGTACTCCTTGATTGAAATGGTGAAGAAGTTCTCTCAAGTATCATTCTCTATCTTTTCAGGCTCAAGAGACATGAACGTACGAAAAGGTACCATGTGGAGTTTTCTTTTATGTGTCTTTTCAGACTCTCTAAAGATGAAAAAGATACCAAGTTACACCTTTGTTGGACTCGTTAAACTATTAAACGACATCAGATTTGTCACCATGATGAACATGAGATTCTCCTTCCTAGGGCTTGTTAAACTTACTAGGTCAGATTCGTCCTAAGGATGAACTTACAACGCAAGAATATGCTATCCCCCTCAATCTTACGATTTAAAAATAATTCGGGTACTCGCCAGAAATGGTGGGGGAAAATTTGGAAATCTATCAGTTGTGTCAGCAACTTACTCTTGAACATGACACTCTTTGCTTCGTGTCGGCTTGGGATATTCTCCTTTGTATCATTGACCTTCCTGGGTTTGGGTTGTTCATTTTTCCTTCCATTTGATCTCTACCACATCATCATGACCACTGATCCTATTGATCCAAAAGCTGCCAAACTTCCAGTTGTGTCGCCGATATGTTTAAGAGTTGTCCGTTTGTAGTTACACTTACCTCTTTTTCTCTGTATCATCCAAAATCATTTTGCAACCTCTCGTCTCCCATCGATGATGTGGGATTCATTATGGCCCTCCTTCGACATGGTCGCTTTCCATCAGTTCAACTCATTATCCAGGATGTTGACTGAGAGACTCCCTTCCAGTACCTTAAAGCTTGGATGCCCTAATGGAAAGTTCTTCACACTCGATGATAAGTTCACGTCATTGGCTTTCGATTAAGTGATTTCATGGGTGTTCGACTTTACTTCCTATATTAACATTCCATGAATTGTGCTGATAGTACCTTGAGAGACATTGTCATTATTGGTAGTTTCTCTCGCGCTTGTTAACAATTTACATCATTGACTAGTAATCAACCACCTTTCTAGTATGTTTGACATTAACACATCTATTCGCATGCTAGAATCTGTACTTTAATCGGGTCGTGTTGGAGCGCAAGACCCTAGACTCAGATTACCAAAAGTCCAGGTTGCGATGTGGTGTGACATGGTTATGATGTTCTACATATCTCTTTTAGATGGTTGACTACGCCTATACCATGGGTTATCATATGTAATCCTTCTCATTATCAGATGGTTGCGACCATACCTTGGTTTCATTATGATCCTCTTTGACGGATGGTTGCACCCATGCCTAGATCCATTTACATGATCATTCTCTGGATGGCTACATCCCTCCCACGATTCATGTATCATTTGATAGAGTTTATGTATATGTATTTGTACTTGCTTGTAGGTTTTTTTATGGTAGATCGGTTCCCCGCACTGATTTATAAAGCATTTGATCTCTCACTTCGGTTCGGCCTTTAAGCTTTAGGGCGCATATGTTACACAATATTTTGTCACTATCCCTGTACTCCTAGTTCCTTGATCATGGAGGACCTCTACATTGAACCCGCATGCTTTGCCTTCATGGAGAAACTCCCATTATGTCCCTCTTCATGAGCAGATCATTTCCCTTTTGCACCATTTCCCCTGAAACTTCTATTTTTCCCAGTTTACAAGACCGACAGTAATGACCTTTGTCTCTGCCATGCCAATGTCCATAGATTAACACTATTCCCTACATCGATCAGTGCGATAGAGTTGTGTTCTAGTCGTGTCGGTCCTGTTATGGATTTTTTTTTAAATTAGAACCGAAGCTTCCATCTCTAGAAGCTTTGTAACAGAAGGCTGGTAAATGGTTTTGCCAGATGGGGTCGAGGATGACAATTTGGGCTCCTTTCCCCTATAATGATGGAACTAACTCAAGGGATAAGTCCTCCTCCCATGAGAAGAGGATCAATCTCCCATCCATCTTTCCTATATAAACCTCCCTTCTTCCCAAGCACAGACTAGTGTGAAAGTCACAGTTAGAGTGTTGGTTGAGTGTGAGTATACTATTTTGATTAGACAAGCAAGCTATTACTAGTTGTAGCCATCTAGTTGTGTGAGGGAGAAGTGTTTTTGGTTTGGAGTGAAGTATAAAAAGAAGGGCCTTTAAACTATTGTTGTTTGAAGCCATCATGGAATGCTAGCATAAGTGTGTGGGAACTCGGTCTTTTTAGACAAAGATTGCGATGTCAAGATGAATGGTTGTAATATATCTTTGATATTAATATATGCAACTATCGATTGATTTCCTACATGTTTTGTAATATTACATATTTGTGTCTTGATGCTTCTTGACTCATTAAGTAGGTTTAATTACAATTGGTCTATTATTACGTTTGTGTGTTGTTGTTGTTTACTTGTTTCAGGAGCTTGAAGAAGAAAGCAAGAGATTGCTAGAGCGAGAAAGTGAGGACGTCATCAAGCAGGATAAGTGACCAAGAGGTAGGCTCTCTTGATTGATTCTAACCTAAGGAAATCTTCTAAAGAATGTATCTATTATGGCTAGACCCATTATCGGGCTAGAGGAATTCATTCGTGTCTGCACTTATAATTTTACTTCAACACATGATCCATTCATCCAGAGGGGTGGGATCAATGTACTTTATTTTTACCACTATTGTCCATAGGTTTTCCTTCGTTAGTAGTCTCCATCCCAACTGTGTTGCTATGGATGGTCCAAATGCTGTGAGGTCTTTAATACCCTACCCGTCCCACTCCTTAGGCCTAGCTACTTGGTCCCAAGCCACCCAGGGGAGAACCAATTCCTCTTTAGAGCCAGTCCACAAAAATCTATTGCATACTCTCCTCACCCTTTCCAAGATTAACAATATTTAAATTTTGATTATTTATATAAATCTTAGTTAATTATATAATAACTAGTTTAATTGCTCTACAATAATTATAACGTTTTTCCTATTTATATAATAAATTACTTTAATATATGAAATTTTTTTACATGATTTATTTATTTTTAATTTTATTATTATATTTTTATGATCCTATTGGGAGCCTAACTCAAGAGCGCTGAGGAGAATTGACCCATGACCTCCCATTAGAAAACTCAACCAATTGGGCTAACCCTTGGGACTATATATTACTAGTATGATTATTCCAATTTTGTTTTTTATTTTTTTTTATTTTTGAATAAGTGCTAATTCTATTAAAATAAAAGGTAAAAATATTTACAATGAGGTCTACGCCTCAGAGGGCCTGTTTCCCGGCCCTTAGCAGAAAGACTATTGATCAGAGAGATACCTTTGTGCCTGTGAGAGAGAAGTTTTCTCAGGCCAGGAGAGGGAGTGAAGTCATTACAAAAGTACTTCTTGCTTGCAAGAGATGCCAAGCAGAGGAAGCCAACCACATGAATTTTCCGACTAGTCACGAGAGCGGGCGATAACCTTGTGATTCAGCAAAAAACAAACATGGGCTGAGGTCGGCTTCAGCATTACATTAAACATATCCAAGAAGGAGAAAAAAGCTAGCGGATGAGAGGAGAGAAGTGCCAAAAAACTTAGCAGAAACAACAACCCAGCTGAAGAGAATCTTACTCGCCCGAGGGCTGTGGGTCGGAGCGCTTGGCTGTCTGCATTTCCGGAGCTGCTGGCCGAGAAGCCTCATCTTCTTCAGTTGCGCCTTCCTCAGACTGATTGATCAGGTGCAGGATGCCGAAGTTGTGCTGAACAGGACCACAAGCCACTACCTCATCTTCCTCCACGATTGGAGTGCTAAAAACCTCAGCTTTCTTCGGAGAATCTTCCTGCATGTGCATGGCTGTTGGATTAGGATTGGTCTCAGCCTCATGAGAGAGGCTTTCCTCAGGGGACGGGGTAGTGGAAGAACTGATGGGCTCGACAGGCATTTCTGCCTCTTCTGAAACCATGATAGTAGTGGTGAAGGTAATAATGGGCTGATTGAGACGGCTTCGAAATGTAAAGCGCGAGTTCTGGAATGAGGAATTGGGCGCAGGCTTGGAGGGGGTGGGTGGAGGCGAAGACGGGGAGGCGGAGGAGATGGGAATTATAAGCGGAGAAGGAGATGGACGGGCGCGCCCCCTGGAGGCTGAGGAGCTTCCTCTGCGAGGCACACCGCGGCTTCGAGTCATGGCTTCCTCAGAAGTCTTGCTGCGGGTGCTCTACTGAATGCCAGTGGGTGACCAGGGAAGAACAGACGCGGAGGGATCAACCTCAGGCTGAGCAGACCGGAGAACAAGCTGACGAAAGGAATGTTGCAGGGAATGCCTGCAACTGGGCGGGGAGAGCTCCATTATATCGCGGGAGGGCTGCAAGGTCGAGCCGCGGAGAGGCATTAATTCACCTGCAAACGACTGATCAACATAAATGCCCGAAGGGACCTCCACACAGTGAACTAACAAATGACATTGAATACCCGTCATCGAGAACTGGATTTAATTAATCGCTGCATTGTCTGTCCAGGTGCCGATCCGGCGGCCTGACGCAGGGCATGCATGAGGGTGAGGTGTCGGTACTGATAGAACACCCGGATCGGGGGATGATTATTCCAATTTTAAAGTTATAGTGAACATCTTTTTTTTATGTAATTATTTGAATATTAAGTTTATGGAGGTGTATATACTCTACCCTATACTAAATTTAAACTTATAATCTTGGAAAAGAAAAAATAGATATTCTTTGCTAATAGTTGTTTTTGAGAAAAACATATTGAAGTTAATAATGAGAGTGTCCATTAATATTTGGTTGACATTTCAAACCATATAATGTGCCATCTAATGTGTTTCATCCTCACTACAAAAGCTATGAATCACATTAAATGGTTCTAAACATCTACCAAATCTTAATGATGTGATTAATTGTTGAATTAAGGCTTTTGTGATCCATAACAGGTTTGTGAGAAGAGTCTTCAACGATAATCACATCATAATTCATATTGCCAACGCGTTTTGAACCAACGAGTGTGGTTCATCATCAGGATGAGTTGAAGAACCAAATCAAGGCTGCATGTTAAATAGGGAGAGTTGGTCATCCAATGGCTATACTTAACTGGGAAACGACTAAATTTGACTGGGCAACTAAACTTGACCAATGGCTATGATGACTGGGCAACAAGACCAAGGGATAGGGAAAGGAAAAATTAATTAGTTAATTAGATTTATTCTTTTATTTCTTTTTAGTTATATTTATTACCATATGCTAGTAATTAACTTTTAAGAGAATGGTAATAAATATAACTAAAAAAGAATCTAATTAACTAATTAATTTTTCTTTTTCCTATCCCTTGATCTTGTTTGTTAGTCATCGTAGCCGTTACTTAGTAGTCGTTGGTCTAGTCTAGTTGCCTAGTCAAATTTAGCCATTTACCACTCAAATATAGCCGTTGGATGACCTGCTCTCCCTATTTAACATGCAGCCTTGATCGGGTTCTTCAACTCATCCTGACAATGAACCACACTGAACCACACTAGTTGGTTCAAAACGCGTCGGCAATATGAACTATGATGAACCACATTGGTTGGTTCGAAACGCATCGGCAATATGAATTATGATGTGATTTTCACTTAAGACTCTTCTCATAAAGATGTGATTAATCTGAAAGACAATCTCATTATCAATATAGATCACAAAAGTCTAAGATCTAGCATATTTAAATTAAATTTTAAAAAAAAAATTGAGTGACCTAACATTCATAAAAACTAAGCTATGAAGTGTAAAGAAGTTAATTTGAGTGAGGTTTAGTCATTCACTAAGTTTTAGGTTCAAACTTGATAGAGAGAGAGTGGGAATGGAAAGTAATTCTAAAGAAATTAATTCACAATCCCGATTATAACATCCATTATAAGTAAATTTTTTACTTATCCAAAATGGCTAATCCCAAGCCCCCCAAAACTAGTTTTTTTACTAGAATTAACATAATAACTAAATCATTTAATAAAGTAAATTGAAATATTACATTGATTTTAGAAATTTCATTTTTTTCCATTTAGTTTTTGTAATTATGATGATTGTTTTTTCAAATTATGATAATTATTTAATATTGGACATTTAAAGCAAATTTTTTATTATTATATATATATAATATATATAATATAAAACTAAATCATTGAATAAAAGTAAATTTAAAATATTTAACCTGATTTTAAAAATTTCATTTTTTTTTTTTAATTATGGATGATATTTTTTTCAAATTACAATAATTAATTTAATGTTTAGATATTTTAAAAGAAATGTTTGATATATATATATATATATATAATATATATATAATGATTTTCCATAATAACCAAATCATTTAATAAAGTAATTTAAATATTGCAATCAAATTTAGAAATGTCATTTTTTTCCATTTATTTTAATTGTCGATAATTATTTTTTCAAATTATGATAATTATTTAATGTTTGGACATCTAATAGAAAAAATTTTGATTCTATATATATAAAATGATTTAACATAAATAACTAAATCATTTAATAAAATAAATTTAAATACCAAATTGATTTTAGAAATTTCATTTTTTCTATTTTTTTTCATTATGATGATTGTTTTTTTCAAAATTATGATAATTATTTAATGTTTAGAGATTTAAAAGCAAAATTTCTAATATATTATATATATGATGATAATTTTAGCATCTAAAATTAGTTTTTTTAAAGTAAATAATAAAATAATAGTTAAAATAAAGAAATTATTTTTTTTAATGATATTTAAACTAATTTATTTTTTAATAATATTACAAAATTAGGGGAGGGGCATTTTCAGAATAAATATTTGATAAATTATCTACAATTATTAGGAATATGAAAAGAAATTCATTGAAATAAATAAGTATAGAATGATACTTATGAGCAATATAGAATTTTCTACATCATTTTGTGTAGCATTTCCCAATGATATGAGAAATCTCACTCATGATATGAGTTTGTATAGATTAAATGTTAAACTAATTTGTTATTACGAAAATGAGAACCTTAAATAGCTTTACAAGAGCAAAGCTACCTCCAAAAATTAGGGAGAGAAAGAATCTATCTATCTAACAAATTAAGGTTTGTAAAGGAATTGGTTGAGAAAAGATCTCAACCATTCCCAATAAAAAAACTCAACTAACACCTAATATTAGATAACCAAAAGAGATTCAACAAATGAATCCACAATGATAATATCTTAATCATAATAATTGGAGATGAGAATACATATGTAAATCACATGGATTGGAATCCCTATCATTTCTCCTAACCCTAGGAGCATTGCTCTCAAACGCTATTAAGGGAGATAGAAAATTTGTTGTTAAAAACAATGCTTCTAATGATGACAAGGAAAAAAGTGATATATCTTTGATGAAATTGATGATTCAAAGACATGGAACCTAAATCCATATATGATTAGATGAATTCTCAAAACAAAATAAAAGAAACTACTAAAATACCACACAGAGTGATGTGATCCAAATGGAAAAAGTTTTCAAGTATAAAATACTCCAACAAAAATCTAGCAGGGAGGAATTTAGTCCCTAAGTAATTATAAAAAGTGGACATGGAAACACTGAAGGTATTATAACATGCTTGCGAGAATGCCAAGGAGAAGAAAATTGCTGTCCAAAGTGTTCTTGAGTTGTTCTGGATCCAATGGAAACCCTGGAATTTGAGAGTTCTTGATTGGATTGGGGGTCTTGAGGTCAAGGAAATGAAATTGTTGGTTGGTCAACACTAGAAATTTAAAGAGGCTCAGGGGGAGAATTGGGCGTAATATCCAATCTCATCAGTTGGGAGGAAAAATCTTCTTTCTCAATTAATTCCCTGATAAGTTTAATATGAAGATAAGTACTTTGTGTTCACTAGTAAATAAATTTGAGTTATAACACATGGGTTATGTTTATTTAAATTTATGCATAACTCTGTGTTAATCTTGATAAACCATGTTTTTATATGTTTGTTATAAAAGAAAGTAAGCAGATGTGTAACATCTCAATCTGTAAAGGTATGTGCAATTTTCTCTTTGAAAACAAGTAAAATGAAACACACTGTTGTAGAGAATTTATAATTTTAGAAACCAAGAAAAAGAGAAAAATCAGATTATTGCACAGTAATAAAGGTTGCTCGAACAACTTGACTTGGGTAGAGAAAGTAATCGAGCATAGAGGTTGTAACTAATTTCTATAATACCAACACCAACCATATGTAAATGTTACATAGAAATTAATGTTAATCATTTGGAGAAGGTTAGTTCCAATTCTGGAACTTGGGGTTCCTAATATAATAATCCATCTACCTGTGGAGAGGGTTAGTTTGAGTTCTGTAACTCAGGGGCCCTAATAGAATAATCCCTCTTCATGTATATCTTACTTAATAAACCTGGAACAAGGCCACCATGGTATGCCAACAAATTAAGTAGAAAACAATGATGAAAGAAGTAACTAAAACTGTAATAATGTGTATAGTGAAAAGAAGACAAAAATTATCATATTCTTAAGCTTTTCTACAATAAATAACCATCACCAAATATTCCATTTTCCATATTTCAAACCATTCCAAGATTATGCAATATTGCACATACAAGCTGCTTAAAATAAATAAAATACATCATCAAGGAAATAGAAAATTAAATAGAAGGAACCCTAAGGGGGTAAGCTCATAAATTAAATACATAAACATTTGACAATCCTTTGGCTGCAGATGTTACCCGGACAATCTCATAATGTCTTTACAAAAATAATAGTCCAATGGGGCAAAGTTTTCCCTTTTCTAGGTATGAAATAAGACACAAAACTAACACTATAACCGTGGTATCACATGCAAGATGTCACTGGATCAACTAGAACCCTTACGTGAAACCAACTAATGCACAGTTACAACTTACGACACAAAGGAAACCAACATTTTATATTATGTGTTAGATATAGCCAAAACCTGGAAAGACATAATAACATTTGAAGGGAAGAATCGAGTTAAAGAAGCCGTGTGATTCGGATTTAAACAGGAACACAACAAATTACAGAGATAACCATAAACACAGAGATGCAGCGGAAATAATACTTCATTTCATTAATGTAAAATACTGAAATATGCTTACAAATAGAAATGGAAATAAACTAGCTAGGGCGATGGTAGCTTATCTCTGAGAAGAGATGTGGCAACTACATGCATATGAACTACCTTACAATGAGGCTCAAGGGCCTTTTTATTATTGAACAATAAGAGCAAACCCTAAACAACCAAAACCCTAACCTGAGGAGATGTAACACCAAGAGTTTATGGGCCCCACTGGGGTGAGTTGGACAACCAACTTCTCGGGGTTGTGACTTGGTTATATTATCTCCATTTAATGCACATGGTAGCCCCTTGGAAAGATCTCTCTGAGGAATATGACGGAAAAGATGATTTTAGACAAAAACAAATCTATGGTGGATTTTCAAAAAAAGTCGTTTAGGGCCTCAAAACGGCTCCAGAAGTTTAGGACCCGAAAAACTACTAAAAATAGTAAATTGTGCTACAATTAAGGAAACTGAAAAACAGAAAGAATAAATGGTGGGGTTCTAGGTGGAATTGGTCAGTGGCCACCAATATCCACCTGGATCATTCTTCCCCCCTTAGGAAGCAATGGTCCCCATTGCGTTGTGTTCCTCCATGAGATGAGGAAAATTCTGCTGAACTTGGTCCCTGGTGAGCCTCTTGCCCTAGTGAAGGAATTGGCCTACTTTGACAACTCGATACATTTGGATATTCTGCTGGCGAGTGTGCTTGATCTATGTGTCCATGATCCGATCAGTTGTAGCTTGTTCCGTGCAATCTCAATTTAACTCTATGGGTGTGAGTTGTTCTGCAATGTTGGATGTGTCTAGTAATGGTGGAAGGTATGGCTGAAGGAAGTCCACATTGAACATTGGGTGCAGCCCAAGGAATGGGGGAATGTTGAGCTCAAATGCATTGTGTCCCATAGTCTTGGTAATGGTGTAAGGACCATATCAGTGTGGTCTGAGTTTTTGATAGGCTCCGGTAAGGCGTTGCTTTTGCAAATGCAACCAAACTTTGTCGCTGCTTATTCTTGGAATTTGATTTCTCCAGAATGTCATGGACCTGCTAGCGAATATGTTGGATGTGCTCAATGAAGTTGTTTTCCTTATCTGTTTCAGACAGGACATGAGACAAAGCTACATGAGTAGCTGCAAGTGACATGGCCACATCAATGGGACAGGTGGTTGGAATCCCAAGCCCAGTTGAAAAAGGTTGTGGCCAGTCGAGCTGTGGACAGCCCGGTTGTAGTTGTGTTGAACATAGGGGAGGCTCTCATCCCATGTGTATGGATGCTTTGAGTTGTACATGTGCAGAATGTGTATGATCATCCTGTTGACAACCTCTGTCTAGCCATCAATTTGAGGATGGAAGGTTGTGGACTTAGTGAGTTTGGTGTCCAACATCGACCAGAGACTGGACCAAAATGTAATAAGGAACCTATTGTCCCGATCTGAGATGATAAACTGTGGGATCCCAAAGCGTACCCACACTCATTCAAAGATAATTTTAGCAGTGGCTTCGGCTGTGATATTCTTCTTGCAGGCCATCATAATGGCCGTGTTCGAGAACCTGTCGACGACCACAAAAGCACAGTCGTTTCCATGCTTAGTGGAAGGAAGGCCTGAATGTAATCCATGGAGATGGATTCCCAAGGTCGACTAGGGGTAGGCAGTGGGGTATAGAGGCCTTTCTTCCTTATGGTCGGTTTGGCAATGGCGTAGACAGTGCATGATCTGATGTACTTCCTAACATCCTGTTGAAGATTCGGCCAATAGAAATACTTCTGCAGTACTACCACTGTTTTCATGACCTTGAAATGCACAGCAGTCTGACTGTAGTGTGCTTCTCAAATCATCTTGGCATGCTCGCTTGAAGGAACATAGAGGTGACCCGGGTGGCATAACAGGGCATCCTAGAGGTGAAAATCTGGAACATGCTGACCCTCCAAGAGTGTCTGGTATGTGTGGCTAAATTCTGGGTCGCTTTTGTAGAGAAGTGGCCAATCAGAAGTCTTGTGCCCGCAAGAGTCGAGCACAGTGGTTAACACCATGATTGGTGGTCGACTGAGGCAATCTACAACATTATCGGTGCTACCCTTCTTATACTTGATATTCAAATGGAATTGTTGCAGGTATGTGGACCACTTTTGATGGCGATCATTCTGCAATTTTCCTTAGGTCTGTATGAACTGCAGGGGTCGGTGGTCTGTGTGGATGATCGTTTCCTTCCCCAAAATGTGATGTTTCCATTGTCGGTAGGCCTGTACAATGGAATACATCTCTTTGTCATAAGTGGGATACTTCTAGACTATGTTTAAAGGTGTCTCATTGTGATATGCAACTGGATGCACGTGTTGAGTAAGCACTGCCCCAATAGCATAGTCAAAGGCATCTGTATCGACCTCAAATGGTTGTTTCAAGTTTGGTAATGCGAGCACTGGTGCCAAGCAGAGTTGATATTTCAACTCTGTGAATGCCTTCTATTGAGATTCAGACCAAAAGAATTTTGCTTTCACTCCTCCCTTGTTGACTTGACTCAAGGGCCAAGTGATATGAGAAAATCTCAACATGAACCTGTGGTAGAAGTTGGCAAGACCTAGAAAGCTATGAAGATCTATTAGAGTGGTTGGAGATGGCCAATCCTGAATGTCTTGGATCTTGGTTGGACCCACATGCACCCCCCGTTCATCAATAATGTATCCTAGATACTGAACTTGGTGATGAGCCCCATAAATGGGTAATATATGGGCTCATTTTGCCTCCTAAGTTAGCTTAATCCACCATTCTCATTAGTTTATTGCACGTTTTTTTATTATATTTATGCTAATAGAGTGAGTTGGGTTGGTCATTTTGCCTTGAAGTCTAATGTGTGTTTAATGCAAATTTTTGGTCAATTTTGGAGACAAAGTCAAAGATTTAATGAACATTTGGTAGAAAATATTCTAAGAAGACAAGGGAGAGGATTTATAGGAGGGTGTTGCCCTCATTTATGATGCCCTACTACGAATTCTCCTTCAGAAAGCTTGAAGCACAAGCAGCCACGTCAATGCACCAAAGAGGCAGCTGAGCAAGTGGAGGATAATTGTTGTCTATCTCAAGTGTTAGGAACCAAGCCTCCCTGATTTTAAGGAAGCTATTGGGAGCTCTAGTTGTATAAGTAGAGAGGCCTAGGGCCTCATTAGGTTGTTGAATATTAGTCAAATTTTTGAACTTTTGTTGCAGTTTTTCTCTGCTCAACTTCAAGCTTACTTTTGTTGACAGTTTCATGTAATCCTATTATTATTTTGATAACGAAGATGAGATCTTGTTCAAGCTAGCACTGAGTTACCTTAGAGGGCTAAAGATCTTGGGTTAGGGGCCAATCCAAGCAGCCAAACACCTCTTGTTTTGTATTTATATGTTTTGCTTCAGTTTATGAATTCATTGTTGTTAGATAGATTGCTTTCTTGGTTAAGGATAGGTTTACTTTGGTGATTTAAAAGGTTGTTTCCATTTTAGTTTGCTATAGTAGGTTGAAAAGTGATAGAAGAAGATACGAAAAGGCCATCAATAGATCCTTGGCCTCCTTTCTCCCCTTTGGGACCATGAACTGAGGCCAAGACCCTCTTGCTGTCACAAAAAACACAGATTTGTCTTTTCCATAGGATTTCTAGTTTTGCAGTTTGTTAGAAGGTTAATGCTTTTTCCGTAGATCTATTTCACCATGTTCATTTCTATATTTACAATAAATTCCCTTCCATATTTTCTTTCCATATAGCATTGTTCAACATTTACTTTCCTAGATCAGGATTTAGACTAGCTTGATGAACAATTCTATTTTTTTGATATAGCTAGTTTATTTGCTTGCTTAGTCTCAGTGTTTGATTTTGAGTTCTCTTGTAGTACATCTATGTTCACAATAAATCAACCAGTCAGCCATCACCATCTCTCTTTTATCCATGTTCCACAAGTCATCCAAAGCTCCTCACAAATCTGCCTTAATTTTTTGTTGTCATGAACTTTCCTTTCTTTCTTTGAACAAGTCCAACCATCTTTCTCTTTCCTAATCCTCCTTGATGAACCTTAGACACCTTAACACATCCTCCTAGTCATCGGCTACCCTTTCCACCCATTTTTCCACCTTCGAAACCTCTAAAACAACTCTCGGCATCCTCCTGTAGACCTCCTATAGACCTCTTGTAGATCCCTTGTAGCCTCCTATAGATTTTCTTGTAGGTGTCTTTTTGAAGTCCAATTGCAGGGAAAACCTCTAGAAGGCCACCTAGGACCTCCTAGGACCCATCCACACCTTCCTACACCTCTGCAAACTCTAAATTTTCCCTCAATCACCACCTAATCGGTGCCACATTCACAAACAAATAAATTACATGCATGGCAATTTCACCTAAAAATACATAAAAATCCAAAAAGATGTTTTTTTCTCATTTCCTTCTAGAAATCACTTGAGTAGATGTTGTTTGCTTCCTAGATTAAGTAATAGAATTAATTTCATGGTTTTTCATCTCTCTTTCTGCAAAAATATGATTAGTTTGTTAATTAGGGTTTGCTAGGTTTACTTTGAATTTTAGTCTTCTTTCTCTTTTTGCAAGTAGAGTAGCCGCTGTAGAGTAAGCTTTCCTTTCTTTCATCACATATAAAGCTTCCTCTCGAACTCATAGATGTTGGCTTGAGCTCCTAGTGATCTTGCGCCAGCTGACCAAGTGACAACCTACAGTAAGAACTAGTACTTGTGCATACAACACTGTTGCTTCCAAGTTTGTTACGAACTACCGGGTTGATAAAAGTAAAGTAGGAAGCCCAGGAGTTGCAGCATTATTGCTGCAATACTAGTGCTCACCACTTTTTGGTGCCATTTCCAGGGAAGTGTCAGAGTATTTTGTGATTACTTCTTTTCTTCTATTTCCTACCGCAACATTCTGCTAAGTAGTTTATTTCAGCAAAAGTAGAGTATTTGTTTCTTTCAATTTTTGCATTCCTTTCTTTCATTTCAATTTTGCAATTTCCATTCCAGCAAAAGTAGAATAGTCATTTCCTTGCTTTCATTTCAATTCTACAATTTCCATTCCAGCAAAAGTAGATTAGTCATTTCCTTGCTTTCACTTCAATTTTCCAATTTCCATTTCAGTAAAAGTAGATTAGTCATTTCCTTTCTGCATTTCATTTGCTTTCCTTTTCCAGTTCTACAATTTCATTTCAGCAAGTTCATTTCAGTTAGTTGCAATATTTTTGTTCAATCAATTTGGTTTTGCAGGTACAAGAAAAAAAAAAGCAAAAACCACCCAAAAAGAGATTTCCTTTCATGTCTCGTAGGAACAGAGATAATTCAAGAAAATTCTTGCCCAACACCCCCACCACATCACATAGCTACCCTTCTCTCTTCTTCAATGACAGTGATCAAGAAGAACCTTTAGGTGAACAACCAGAGATATTTGAAGAACCTATAGGGGAAGAAGAAGAAGAAAACATCCCTCCTGAGACAATGGCTAAAAACATAAATGCTAGGGGGAATGGAGAAAGAGTAGATGGTACCCTTCCCATCTGAGATACCAATGGGGACACTAAAATGAAGAACATAAGCCCTTCAGCCCTACCTCACATTCATGGATTGACTACAGAAGATCTTGACACCTTTTTGTTTGAGTTTGTTGTTATCTGTCGAACCTATGACTATGCATAAGATGAGAAAAAGTTGAAACTATTTCCTTCTACCCTCAAGGATGCAGCATTGTGCTGGTTGATGGGGTTACCTAGCAATAGCATCACAACTTGGGCCCAGATGCAGCAGACCTTTAATAACAAATATCGAGACTACTGTAAGTCAAAAGACACCAAGGAAGAAATATTATGAATGACCATGCAAAGTGATGAATCATTGGAAGATTATGAAGAGAGGTTCCAGCTTAGTTATAAAAGGGCCAGGTGCACACTTGACCTCGAATCGCTGAAGTTGGTCCTGCTCAAGGGAATTCCAGAAGACCTTCTAGATACCCTGCATCTAATAGTTGGAGGAGACATCTACCGACTACCTTATGAAGACATAAAGACTCTTTTTAGAAACCATTCTAGGGCAGCCAGAAAGAGAGGTAGGGGGAGTTAACCCATAACCAATACCTCCTCATCCAGTTCTTCCATAAAAGGTGAACTTGGACACATGCCGGAAGACTTCAAGAGTGAGATGCTACAGACTCTTTCCATGCAAATGGATACCTTACATATCAAAAGGAAACAAGAGGAAGCAAGAGGGCTTTGGCCAATTTTTGTGCTAGGTGCACTAGAAGGCATCCTAGGAATGAATGTTCATTGAACTCTATAGAGGTTTGTTTAGTCTGTGAAGATGATCACTCTACAGATAAGTGTCTTTCCTTGCCCAAACTTAAATATGTATACCAAGGGGCCGAAGGAGCCACTAAACCGCTCTATTTCATGAAACAAAGGAGACCTCATGGACCTAGACCATACCAGCAGGGAATGCAAGGGACATCTCAGGCATACTACAACCCCAATCAAGCCACTTCCATACCTTCTTGGGGCCCCCTTACTTATCCTTCCTGGTTCAAACCCCCTCCTTGGTCCTATCCATCTCAATATCATACCTAACCATTCACTCATTCATTTCATTCCTATGCTTAGCCACAACCTTAGTGGAATGCATCTCATCAAGGGTGGAGGCCCTAGTACAACTCTCCTCCTACTCTTTTTCCTCCACCACCAACTCAACCACAACCATTACCTCCTGCTCCACCAAGGCAACCCTAAATGCCTGCTCAATCGAACCCGAACTCGAACAATAGATAGGCCCAGTAAGTATATAGAGGGGAACCATCATGCCCAACTTATGCTGTGGAGATTTAGGAGATTAACCTAAGATCTGGGAAGGTTCTTCCAGATTGTTGGAAATAATACTAAGAGGGGGGGTGAATCAGTATTATTAAATTCTTTTCAATATACCTTCCAGATTTATACTTTAATTTATTCTTCAGATATTGATCATTAGTTTGTATATCAGTACCGTATAATAATGAGCAAGAACAAGAAAGATAGATAATCACACCAAGGAACACCAGATATAAGGTGGAAACCCAATGTGGGTGAAAACCACCTGCTACAATATGTATCTATCTTCTTTCAATTAGAAACTTCTTTTACAATGATTTTGTACTGGTGCGGTCCTTTACCAGTACACAGGCTGCAACCTACAGAGAGCTACAACCCTCTCTCGTTTTCCAGTCTCTCCTCGAAGGGAGCTACAACCCCCTTTGCTCTTTTTACTTCTTTAAGGACCACGTTTCATGAATTTTCAAACTGGATCCATGGACATCAAATAAGAATCAACCAAACTCCTTACACAATCAACCAATGAATCACCCAATTTCTTAGAATGCTGTAAACAGAAAGGAAATACCAGTAAACTAAACCCAGAACTCTGTAGCAAATAGATAAAAGGTAGCTAACAAATACTTCAAGGAAAATTTTGCAACTTGACCAAAATAAACCTGCGGATAGCCGCACCTCTTCTGTGTCTAAAGTGCGCAGATCCGCACCTGATCCTTCATGTGCTCTGCGTACTTCTGCTCAGATCCATAGCTGCACTGTCTGTCTGACAGCGTACCTCCACACTGTGTCTTCTTTTGTGCTGCGTACCTCGCACTGTGCCTTCTGCTTCTCTGCGTACCGCATGCACTGCACTTTCTTCTTCGCTACGTACCCCGCACTGCGCCTTCTTCTGCGTTGTATACCCCCACACTGCGCTTTCTCCTACACTACGTACCCTGCACTGCGCCTTCTGCTTCTCTGCGTACCCCACACACTGCACCTTCTTCTTCGTTGCATACCCCGCACTGCGCCTTCTTCTGCGCTGCGTACCCCCACACTGCGCCTTCTCCTGCTCTGCGTACCCCCACATTTACGTCGTGGATTGCTTGCGAACAATTGATTAGGGCCAAATTAACAGTCCTCCAATGTGCCACAGTCAGTCTGATCCACAGATCTGTTCATGCGCCCGAGAGATCACGACTTATCAATAGATTCGCCTTAAGTTTTCTCGTTGATTTAGATCTAGCTTTTTAAAAAACGAATCACCCAAAATTTCAGATCTTAAGATATTCAAATTTCACTAGTACCTAGCCAAGTGATCTCCTTTCCTTTTTATAGGCAAGCCATTACTCAAACCATGGTCCAAAACCATAGGTATTCAATACTAGGAACCCAATACCTCGGATCAATACTTTTAGATCCAAAACTACGGATCAAAACCATAGGATCAAATATGTCGGGCTAAATACCATGGACCATTCATAAAGATTCCCATGTGCATGCGCTTTTCTGCATTGGAGTGAGTGAACTAGGGGTCCGCACCTTCTGAACGGCACACCTGCGTGTATGTCCGCACTTCTTGGTCGGCGTACCTTCGGGTCCGTAGCTTCTCATAGGATCAACTGAGGGTATCTCATTTTCCATGATTTTGAGTGCCTGAACTGAGATCTGCCACTAGAGTGGTGCCTGAACTGAGATCTGCCACTAGAGTGAGTTGCCATCAAGTACAACACCTGTACCATAGTGCCAAAACAGAAACATAATGCCAACAATCTCCCACTTTGGACTTGATGGAAACCTCAAGACCCTCAACGTCATTCTCCCCCTTTGACATTAAGGGTAAAGGGTTATGCTCCCCCTGAGAACATGCTTAGGCCTTTTCTTTGCTGATCATGCTCCCCTTGATAAACTAGATCTGCAAAAAGGAAAGAATTATCTGCACGAAGAACCACAATACACCAAACACCATAAATGATCGTGAAAGAGATAGAGACATATTAGCATAAATATGCAGATCAGCATCCACATTCTCCTTCTTTACATTCTTCTTCAAGATCTTCTACCATAATGCCAACGATGCATTATAGATGCTCCCCCTGAACCTGTGTCATTCGATCTTCGACCAATTCATAAATCAGCAAATGTACGCATATACCCCATATGAAACTCGCGTACAACCAACAGATGAGATTCAACAACAAGATGATGCATCAACTACCCCCAGCTTTTTCCTGAGGTATTCAAAGGTCTCCCTAGGCAATGGTTTGGTGAGTATATCAGCAACTTGTTCCTTAGAAGGAACATACTCCAACTTGAACTTTTGTTCCAACACTTGTTCCCGGAGAAAGTGATACTTGATCGCTATGTGCTTGGTTTTTGAATGCATGATTGGGTTCTTAGAAATGTTGACTACACTTGTATTATCACATAAGATGGAGATAGGTGGTGTACAAGTGATTTGAAAATCCTGCAAGGTCTGCATCATCCAAAGGAGTTGAGTGCAGCAAGATGCAGCAGCCACATATTCCGCTTTAACTGTAGATAAAGCAATCGAACTCTGTTTCTTGCTGAACCAAGATACTAATCTGGAACCCATAAAGAATGCACCACCACTTGTGCTCTTCATGTCATCCACGCTTCCGGCCCAATCTGCATCTGTATAAGCATGAAGTGTGATATATGTATCACTAGGATACCATAAGCCATAGTTTTGAGTTCCTTGAAGGTACTTGAAAATTCTCTTCACTGCCTGAAGATGAGTTTCATTTGGATTTGCCTGAAATCTTCCAACTATTCCCATTGCAGTTGGGTACCTGTCAGATAAAGTAGACTTCCAATCATAGACCTGTAGGTTGGTTGATGCACTGCTACTGATTCATCATTTGTATTGAGGCTGCATCTTGTGACCATGGGGGTACATACTGGTTTTGCATCTTCCATGCCATATTTCTTCAAAATCTTCTTGAGATACTTGGTTTGAGACAAGAAGATCCCACCTTCATTTTGTTGGATTTGTAATCCATGAAAATATGTTAGTTCTCCAAGCAAGGACATTTCGAATTCTTTCTGCGTCACCAAGGCAAAGCTTTGACTCATAGCTTCTTCATTGCTGCCAAAGATAATATCATCTACACACAAAACAAGTATTAGCAATTTGTCATTTTCAACTTTTATATAAAGATTGCTATCTACTGAACCTTTTGAAAAACCTTGTTGATGAAGGTATTTATCCAACCGGTAGTACCAAGCCCTTGGAGCCTGTTAAAGACCATAGAGAGCCTTTTTCAGTCTACATACAAGATTTGGATCATTCCCAAGAATGAAACCATCTGGCTGCTAAATGTATACTTCTTCTTCTAAGTCTCCATTTAGAAAGGCTGATTTCACGTCCACTTGAAATACTTTGAATTTTTGAAAGCTTGAGAGAGCAAGGAACATTCGGATAGCCTCAAGTCTAGCAACGGGAGAAAAAGTTTCTTCAACGTCTATTCCTTCTTGTTGAGCGTACCCTTTACAGACAAGTCTGACCTTGTTTCTAATTACTTCCCCATTTTCATTTAACTTATTTTTGAAGATCCATTCTGTCCCTATGACATTCTTATCTTTCGGTCTAGGGACCAACTCCTAAGTGTTGTTCTTTTCGATCTGCTCAAGTTCTTCATCCATTGCCTTGACCCAGCATTCATCTTTGCATGCCTCTTTTACATTTTGTG